>JACDJE010000055.1:1305136-1553606 GCA_016647715.1 Pavo muticus
CGGGAGGAGCTGGCGGAGCTGCGGCGTGCCCACGCCGAGCAGCTGGCCCAGCTGGGAGCCGCGCTCCGCGCTGCCGCTCCCCCGGCCTCCGGGCCCCCGACGGCGCGGCCCGACCTGGCGGCTGCGCTGCGGGAGCTGCGCGCTCAGTACGAGGCGCTGCCGGCCCGCAACCTGCAGGCGGCCGAGGACTGGTACCGCGCCCGCTGCGCCAGCCTCCACGAGCGGGCGGCCCGCAGCCAGGAGGCCGTCCGGGCCAGCCGCCGCGAGGCGGGCGAGTGCCGCCGGCAGCTGCAGGCCCGGGTGGTGGAGATGGAGAGCCTGCGCGGAGCCCACGAGTCCCTCGAGCGGCAGCTGCAGGAGCTGGAGGAAAGGCACAGCGCCGAGGCCGCCGGGCTGCAGGTGAGCGGGTCCCCTCCGTCCCCTCCCGAGCGATCTGACCCATCCCCGGCTCCTCGCACGGCACCGCCCTGCCCCAACACCGCTGCCTTGCGCCCGCCCCACGCGGCTGCGGAGCCCTCGCTCTGCGCAGTGCCCCCATCCCTGCAGCCTTCTCCCCGGTATAGGGCTTCCATCTGCCCTGCGTGGGCATTGCCCGCTGCCTTCACCCTTCCGCCGTACTCAGCACCCTAGGGAGCAGGAAAGGCCTTTCGGGAGGGACAGGCATGGACATCCCTCTACAAAGCCTATTGTCGCAGGGGACAAAGACCTCTGTGCAAGCAGCAGTGCTGCTTGGGGACATCGCCCCATCCCTGTCCCCAAAGTCCGCTTTCGCTCCCTACCGCTGTGGGTAATTCCTCGAAGCCGCCTGCTCACAGCTGGCCCCTTGCCCCGGGGCCTGGCTCTTGGCACCAGCACTGCAGAACTTGGAGCTCTGCAGACGCGAAGGCAGCCAGATCCCAGCATCTCGTGTCCTTGGAAGGATTCATGGGGTGGACACTGAGCACTCCGTATGTTTTATTCCATTAATACCATATGACCCCTTTTTCTTATTACAGGGAAAACATCTGTGGTTTAGAATGAAATGAATCCTGAGACTGTTGTATTACATGGCTACTAAGTGATCTCTGATTTCCAAATAAAACCATTTCCTTACTGATAATGGAACAACAGCCTTACATCATACCTGAGGGCTGCTGTTGTTCCTCCGCCAAGTACTGCTGTGTCATGGAGCCCACATCTTTCCAGGCTCTCTATGAAGCTGGGCTGCAGCTCTGTGCTGCTTGCAGTCTTGCTGGGTAGTTGGGGCCTTCAACAAATATTGTGGAAATGGACAATATGCAACATTTCCTGCAGTGGATGAAAGGGTTACACGTAATAATGTTCCTAAATAGCCTTAATGCTGAATGAAAAGAACAATTCTGGGAGCAACCTATCTTTGGAATAAAATTGGAATTAAAAAACAGCAACAATGCTGTTTTAATGCTGATTAAACAGCACTGTACTTCAAACTGATTTAGCTGCAGAACAGTGGTTTCTTTCTACGTGACCCACAGGCTCTGCTGTGAGTATGTCAGTGCTTGGGAGTTTGTTGCATAGTGTGCCTGATTAGGATCTAAATGATGCTCAGTGCAACGGCAGAGGCAGTGGAAAGGGCTGGCTGTAGGAGATGGGAGCTGGTGTTTGCAGTGGCCACCGCAGGTTCTGCAGGCACTTGCTGCAAACTGCTTACTCATTGCCGTGCCCATCATGCAGCCTCAGTGGTACAGCAGTGCGTCCGTCCAACATGGGAAAGCATTTGGCCTGGAAAGATCCCCCATGAGAGTGAGTTTTGCTGCTTTCAGGCCAGCAGCTCAGGGGATTTGCCAGGGAGATCTGGGTCTTCCCCTCCTGGTGCAAGCTTTTCCCTCCCATTGCCCTGGAGCTGTGTCCCAGCTGCCCACTGGGTGCTCTGTCTGGTCCCACTGAACCCCATACACGCTCTGATGGTGTTTAAACCCACTGAAGAATATATAAAACCATCAATGTTTAAAACCCCTCCCAACTGCATGCTGTCATAAGCTGTGCCCAGCACTCTGCCTGCTTCACCAATCCCTGTTAGCACCCAAGCTCCTGGTTGGGATGTGGAGAGCAGAACACTTGTGGGGAAAGAAAACCAAAACCAAAACGTGGTCCTGAGAACCCTTGTCATTGCCTCCCTGCAGGACACCATTGGGCAGCTGGAGGCTGACCTGCGCAACACTAAAACCGAGATGGCTCGGCACCTGAGGGAGTACCAGGACCTGCTGAATGTCAAGATGGCCCTGGATATCGAGATCGCTGCCTACAGGTAGGCTGCTCTGGCCCTGTCCGAGCCCAGTCCAATACCCTGCCCCATGCTGCTAAGCCTGGCACCAAAATCAGACTTGGGTCTGTTTTCATCCAAATCAGCTGCATCCTGGTTCTGTGAAGGTGTCTTGTGAGGTGACCCCCACCTAAACCCCTTCGCTTGTGCTGTGCTTGCAGGAAGCTGCTGGAGGGAGAGGAAAACCTGTTCAGCATGGGGAGCGTTGGCCTTCCAGCCATGAACCCCCTCCCCAACCCCACCTACTCTTTCCAGCCACGCTCCTCCACTCCATCCTTCAAGAAAGAGGAGCAAAGAGAGGTGGTTAGAGCGACCTCCAAGATACCATCTGGTCAGGCTGGGATGCTTGACGGGACCATAACCACTGCCAAGAAAACGGAGAGATTCAACGTGCATGGAGGAATCATTGCAAATGCTAAAGTGTAATGGTGGGGATCCCATCCCTTTTGCATTTGAGGGGGAGCAGTCTTCACTTGGCCCTTTAATTGCCTCTTGGGCACTGGGTTGTGCTCAGCACCTCTGATTACAAGGACCCCCAGAGGGTCAGGGCTCAGCAGCCTCTGGCAAAGCAAGGGCCAAGCTCAGCACACTGCTCCCTCTCAAGTCAGGTGGCGGCCACATGGGTCGCTGGGTGCATGCTGGTGGGTGTTGTGGGTGCACGGGGATTCATGGCAGCGAGCAGGGGACTCGCTGCAATTTAGGGAGGGGGTGGCGAGGGCAATGAAACTCAACTACAACTAGGGTTAAGGCTACAGCCCTTCACCTACTGTCCAAATCCATGTGTAGCTAAAGTGTTTCCTCTTCTTCAAGGCGTAGCCATCCACTTTTAACCCAGAAGCACAGAAATAGCCATAAACACACCTTGCTTCTGGTCTGTGAGCCACTTATATTTTAAACTATAAGGAATGTCTTTCTTTTCGTTCTGACAACTCTTTCTGTTTCTCGGTAGCGTTAGTCTGGCCACGTGCATGGGGTTTGTTGGTTGGGAACCGGCACCCAGCGCCCGTCTCCACGTACAGCAGGGAGGGCTGGGTGCTGCCAAATGCCACATCCACACCTCTGCTCCAGCCTTCCAACATGTGCCAAATCTGACATAGGATTTACACCTGTAGGTTTCTTTCAATGCCTTAAAATTGACAGCTTCTGCAAGAGCCAGAGACTCTGTGTGTGCTACATGTGTGTGCTACATGTCGGTGCTCGGGCAAGGTTGCCATCACGAGACCTTATTGCCCCTCAGTGTTGCCAGAGTAGTTCCTGGAACCAGCAAACTGTTCGCTCACACTCTTTCCTCTTCTACTGTAAGGCACAAGTTAATAATTAAAAAGAAAGAAATAGTTATGTGAACCAAACAAAGCTCTTCTGTCTTCTTTCCTCCTGCTTCACGTCGTGTGCAGTACCCTTAGTCATAGAAACACTAAGGTTGCAAAAGACAACTAAGATCATCCAGTCCAACCCCAGCCCATCCCCACCATGCCCACTAACCACATCCTTCAGCGCCACATCTCCATGGTTCTTGAACACCCTCATGGATGGTGACCCCACCACCTCCCTGGGCAGCCTGTGCCAATGCCTCACCACTCTTTCTGAGAAGAAATCTTTCTTATCAACCAACCTGAACCTCCCTGGCACAGTTTGAGGGCATTCCCTGTTGTTCTGTTGCTAGTTACCCAGGAGATAGTCATGATCAAGGACATCCTGTCCATGATGGTTTCAGTGATGGACCCCACGGCCCAGCTCTCATAAAGGCTGGCAGACAAGAAGGAACTTTATAGCAGGGGAAACCCCATAAAGCTGCTCCTATCACAGGGGTCCAGCTCCCTGGAAGCAGGGTTGGCACTGCTGAAGGCCACGGGATGTGTATTGGTCTCAACCCAAGGTGTCCACTGCAGTAGCCACACTTTGTGGAGTTTGTGGCTGCCCAGTCAGGGAGCAAGGCCTCCCGTGGCAGGGATTGGCCTTGCTTGCCCCAAAAGTGAACTCTGAGGCTGTAGATTGTATCACAAGATGGCTGGTTGTGCCTCCTTCATACACTCAGAGGTTACAAATGGCTTGTGTTTGCATGCCCAATCGAAGGCGACACAAACTACGTCTGGGCAAGGTTAGCAGAAGAGCAGAGGGTGTACCCATCTCCCAGACAAACCCCGTGAGAACAGGGACAGGGCTGCCAGCAGAGCCCTGCAGGTAGCAGCACAGGAGGCAGTGTCCCACTGGTGGCCCTGCCACAGTGGGGTGTCCTGGGTCTTTCCCTTCCTGCCACCTCACCACAGCCTGCCCCAGCATCCCAGAGACACGGTCTGATGGTCACCAACAACCCTGTGGGACAGCGGGCATGAGGGGAAGAGAAGGAAGATTGGACTGGGCAGCTGATAAGATAAAAATCTGAAGCTCACATGCCCTTCTGTGTGGCTTTGCGTCTGTCCCTTGAGTATGAAGGGCCTGACCTGTCCTTTATTCCAAGCCTTGGTCTGGCTCCCTGCCTGCTCAGCTGGCTGCGTGCTCCCAACCAAGCGGGGATTTACTTTGGTAGTAATGACGTGGAGGGCCTGCATTCACGGAGGAGAACAAAGGAGCCTGGGGCAGGACAAGGCACTGCTTTGGAACCAGATGCAGCTCTTTGTAGAGGGGCTGCAGTGGAGATTTCCTGCATTTCCAGACCTCTGAGGAGGCTGTGGTGCTGGAATAGGGCCTCTGCTGTGGCCCAGTCTTTCATATTGAGTTAAACACTCGGGCTGCTGGAAGAACACTGCAGCTGCTTAAAAGATTTATACCTCTGCAAAGCCATGACCTCTCAATAAAAGGCGGCTGCAGATACTGACTGCACCATCGGCCTGGGAAGCAGCAGTGAATGGCTGTTCTTCCGTCATGCTGCCTTGCCTTCATCTTTATGCTGGGGAGAAAGTCAGCCCACATGCAGGGGTGCAAGCTCCTGTCACATGCCTGGGTGACTGCATCTTCCTGGAAGAAAACACTGGCCATGCAGCTGCGCTCTGTGGCTTACTGTCTGTGCTCATTTCATTTCCATGAGGATGAGATGAGACAGCTCATGAAGCCTGGGGTAGGTCTGGGTCATATTCCTGCTGCTCCAGTGATGGAAGAGATCGTTTCCATCAGGATCATGGATTCAGGATCCCTTCAGCACCAGGTTCTGCAGTAACTGTGCTGAGATGTGCAGTGCCTTAGAAACTGGGAGAATCACTACGCACAAGAAGCAGTTTTGTCAGTTACACTTGTTTGGATGCTGGAATCCATTAACGATTAAGCCAAAGGAAAGCAAGCCAAGGAAAACCCACCAAACATTTGCATTCCTGCCAAAGGAAAACACCACCATTTTGAGACTGTGGAAAAACCCTGTTATTCTGCAAGGAATCAATGGCAATTTAGAGAAAAGCCTCTTCCGGCACCTAGGAATGGATCTGTCCCATTCTCTTCTTGCCAGCTCTTAGCAGAGACCTCTGCAAAAAGAGCTTCATCCTCAAGTGAGTTACCCACGTGCAGCCCTTAATGCCAGCAGCCAGAGTGATCAGATGTCCACATCAGTGGGACCCGACTCTTTGAATTCAAGTTAATACTCTAACAGCATGAGCAATGCAAGCCCAGCTAAAGCAGAGAGGAACCTGAAATAGGCATCATTTTTTTTCCCCTCCTAACTACTTATTTCTTAAAACCAGCTGATTCTTGTGATGAAGCTCTGCACAGATGGATCTATACAGTTACAGCTGGAACAACCTGTAGCACGGAACAAATTCAGCCCCCATGTTCATCATTTGACAAAATTCTAAAGACATCTTCAGAAGAAAAATACTTATTATTTTGGTATTTTGGTACTGTTACCAGTGCTGCCATGCATGCATTCACAAAGACGACCGCAGCAGTACCCTGCCAACTGCCTGCCCTTACGTACCCAGCAGAGCACGGAGGGTGTTAGGATACCCAACCAGGGAATTCTTACCTCTCCGTCCCCATTGTACACAAGAAAGGACCACCTACAGAAAATCATACTGCAAGCAGCAGGCTCTGAGCACATCGTGGTATCGTGGAACTGCCTGGTGCCTTCTCAGCAACACATGGGAAGGGTTGCAAAGCAGCTCCCCCAGGAACGCGTTATTTTCTTCATAATATCTGCCAAGTCCTCACCATCCCCCTTTCTAGTGCTAATGTTTCCCTTGGAAGAAAACAGACAGTCTAAGATTTTCATTTCCAAATGGATTATTTTATCAAGCAAGTAGAAAATATAAGATCTCCCTTCCAGTTGGGGAAACGTGTCTTCTGCAGATCACTACTGCTTTGACACAAATATATCTTCACACTAAATCAAAACACAATAAAGATGGTGATACAGTCTCAGCAAGGATTTTGCAGCCGCAGGGCAGTATATCAGTATCACATTTCACATCAGGGATTACTATTCATCTCTCAAATAAAAAACCAATAAAATTCAACCAGCTGACCTGCATCTATGGCCCCTTTCTGAAACTTAAGCAAATGTAAGATCTGCTGGCTCATTTGGCAGAGATCCCAAAGATGACGTGCAAAATTCAACTTACAACCACCTTTCTTCTCTTTGTGTTGAACAGGTTACAGAAAAAAGAGGTAGGAGAAAAAGCTAGTGGTGAGGAAGTAGTGTTTGCAACACTCCATCTCCCAGCAAGTATCCATCACAGCAGAACAACAGCATTTTAAACATAAACATTCAGGTGAGCACCTGGTAACTTCTCTCTGTTGAGACTTGTGCGAATAAGCTGACCCTCTTCCCTTCAAATACACAATAACAGACAGCTTGGAGGAGTTTTCAGTGAAACCCTTTGGCTGCTCCACATCTTTGGAAAGAAGCATTAAGGCACTTCCTGGCTTCTGTACCAGTCTTGTGGCAGCGCAATTCAGGTCCGGCTGTAACAGCAATATTAAGAAAATGAAGAATATTTATACATCACCATCACAGAGTCTCTCCATTTTAAAGACAGCTCAGCTGTATCTTTGATTAGTCTCTTGAAACTTAACTTCTGATACACTAAATCCAGATTAAACACAAGGAAAACAGAACCTAACCTACATGGCTCAATGCTCATGACTTGACCATAGCTTGACTCCGCATTTATGAGAGCTCCTGACACTACAGCTCATGGTCTTCTCCTGCTAGGAGTTAGCAGAACTGTAAGCTCAGAATTAGCCATGTCATTGCTAAACAGGTATCCATAAGAGCAGAACTATTTCATCATGCAATGAAACGATATAGTGTCTGTAAACCAATGAACAAGTCCAAGCCCACATTCTCTCACTTCCTGAGCACGAGGCTGGCCCATCTCCCACAAGGGCAGAGATGCCATCCCATAGGCGGCCTGTTGTTACAGAAGCAATTCTATCATCGGAACCACAAGCAACTGGAGGAAAGCCAAGGTTAAAAGGAGACCAACAGAAATAAAACAGCAGCAGCAGCAGCGCTGAAAGAAGATTGGCACATTTTAAAGCAAGCAGGCTGATTATGCAGGAAACTGCACAGCCCACATTTCAGCCTTGACAATTGCCAAAGGTCATCCCCACTGCAGGCTGATGTGCCAAGCAGAGCCCCAGGGGGTGCAGCAGGAGCTAGAAAGCAGATAAAGCATTAGCGCCTTGAGGGTACACTTTAAGGTAGAAGAAAGCAGAACGTACAGCCAAGAAAACTTTGCTAAAAATGTGCTGCATGGAGGCAGCTAAGGAAGAAAAAGAAAGAAGTGGACAAACAGGAAATAAGAGGTCACTGAGGGCTCATACAAAACACTCCAGGCAACATTTCTGTTTTTGAACACAGTTTTATGCATTCTAGCTGTAGTTCTTCTATCATTGAGCAACTGGAAGAATGGAAAGTCTTTCATTTTAAGCAGTATGTGGTTCACTCTATGGATGAACTCTGTAAAGACATTGCAGAAGCCTCTGCTACTGTTACTGCTTCAATCAGAATAGTACCAATGCAGCAGATGGTTTAGCTAGATTATCTGTCATCAATTTTTATTTACAAAGTCTGACATTCACATCATTACCTCGTGGCAACACTGTGGCTATGCAAAAAAGTCAGCGTTATCCTAGAAAGACGTAAGTTTGAATTAACTATCAGCTTCTGTATGGCTGTTAAACTCTGCATAAAATGCAACTATAATAGAGCTGCAGATAGAAAACAGAATTGTAAGTAGTGATGAAACAAGAAGTGGCAGTATTGTCAAGCCAGACACCTTGTATACAGCTGGGATGATCGGAGTGGCAGAGAAAGACCTGGTTCACAGGGGGCTTGATGATGTCTCCATTACAGGATTATTTGTCTTGTATCTGTGTTGAAAATTCATCTGAGATTTCATTTTATTCCAGGTAATGATACTACAGTGAGCTCCAGTGGACATTCTGATATTAAACCATCTTTCACAGTTAAACCTTCTCATTGAAATGCGTGATTCTAGCAACACCAGAGCACATCCAGCAGTTTTGGTGTTGAACTGCTACAACTTTGTGAGGCTGACAAAGGGAGGACGAAATGGAAATGAGAGTTCAATTTAAAATTGGCTAAAATAAACTTTATTTTACCATTACAATATATAATCTCTTATCAACACAACTCACAAAGTCTTTACAAAATAATTCAATTTCCTAATGTATTTTAAACACTACTTTTGTACAAACTTTGAAGGGAAAATAGGCAATTATAGTTAGACACGTCTTTGCTAGTTTTATTTTTTAGAAGCATCACAAGAATTACTTCAAATAAGACTTCCTTTTTGTGGTGTTGCCTTCACAGGCACAACGTAACACTTACTGTAAAGACCTGAAGAAGGATTCATGAAAGCTTTCTTTAGACAAAAGATGCCAGTATTCCTATGCTGACAGCACTGTAGCAAATAGGACAGTAAGCAAACACATTTGAGCTAACTTAAGTGCTCTGAAATGCCTCATTAAGGAATCCTCTTCCCTTCACTACACTGATTATAGAGGGACCCCGGTTCTCAACAGTAGCTTTCATGAATCTCCACACATAAGACAGAACGTGCAGCAAGAGCATCGCACAGAAAGCTCTGCTCCTTAATGCTGCACAAGAGACAATGAAAAACTTCAACAGAAGAGAACTGAAATATTACAGCTGGCACAAAACCTAATTCAATATGTGAAAACAAATGAACAAAAATGTTACCTACTACCCAGTGAAGGTGGTAGTAACAGGCACATACAATGCTATTTAACCCCTCAAACCTGCTCTCCACTACAATTCACTAACACACACTGGGAAGAGTGGAAAAAGCTACCATTTTTCACTACTGCTAGAAAGATGTGTGCTAAAATGAAGGAACCTGCGCTCCTGCTAGTCAAGTCACTTGACAGATTTTACATGACAGCAGAATTAGGCTATTTTAAATACAGCAAGCAGGTAGAAAGAGGTGCTACTTTTTTTTTTCCTCCATGCATAGTTAAACCAGCTTACAGCCAGCTCATCTCCATTCAGACTAGAGATGCGTGACCCACAATTTGGTGCAAGTCAAACTACCAGCAAATATTTTTCAAGTGCAAACAAAATTGTTTTTCTTGAAGAAAAACAACTGAATAAAGTTTGTGATACATCATTTCCTACCTATTTTGGGCTCCATTTGAAGAGTCGCCTTCCTCTCCCAAATCACATCTGAAGACAGATGATCGCTATAAGCTTTTTTGCACCCAGAGACTGTTTCCACCCCAGAATACACTGTACTGCCCACTGAAGATCATCCCTGAGAATACTGTTCTAGCTAGACACCTAGAAAGTAAGCAAAATTCCCATAGCTTAGGGAAAAAGGCTGTTCACCCTGTGAGATCTTGCGGGCTTAGGAAGTACTTAAAGAAATGCAGCAACTCTGAGCATTTGAAGTCCCTGAGCTGAGTGAAATTGGATAGCTGTATGTACAGAACGCTTCTTTAAAAAGCAAATGTCAGTGGTAAAGTCAGATGTAAGTTACAAGCATACAGCAGTCAGTGGTAGTTGCTTTTACTGGCTTCCTGTCACAGAAAATAAGACGGCGTTCTTTGGTGAGAAACAGCAGTGATGGAGCTTCATGACTTTGGATTCCTTCACCTCCTGATACTGTAGCAATCTAAGGAATGGTGAGCGGAGACACCACCAGGCCGTAGTGCAGCACAAGTAAGCCATCCTAGAGAGAAGAGAAACTTATCAGATCACTTTGCCTTCCCCACAAGGCATTTCCATCACTGCCTGGTGAGACAGTCACCGTATGGCTTCAATCTCACTCATTTCATTGCACTCCGACTTCCATAACAGGGATACAAATGTTATAAAATACCGAAGCAGATAAGAAATGTTCCCCTCCCACTTTACTCTTATACCTTTAAAGCTCACTTTACTTCCCATATGACACTGCGAGGCAGAATAAATAACTTCATTAAATAGCTCTAGAAGCAGCTACCAAATTAACTCCAGACACCAAAAGTCACAAAGACATTTGAGGGAGAAGGAAGCACACTGCTGCCTGAGCACAGAACTCGGATTCCAACTCCTCATGCTAATGTCGGTACCTTCACTGGCTGCTGCAGCTCACTGCTCAGTGGCTCTGTTACTTTTGACGATGGGGATAATTAAGATAGAAAGACAATAAAAAAGATCAAGTCACTTCTTTCTTTCTTTTTTAAAAGCACAACAGCACTGCATCTTCACATTTCTACAAGCTAGCCAGAGTTCTGCATAAGCCAGGAATACACGTAATATAATTCCGCCAGCTTCCTTAAGCCACGCTGCCAGCTGACCATTTCCTCCTACTTCTTGATGAACACTTTTTAAATCCCTGTGCTTCTACTGAAGTTAATAAAAACCCCTTTCACCTGCAAGGCGATACCTCCTGGCTCCTCACAGTAAATCTTACCTATGTAACTTAATTTGCACAGCTGGTGAAAGACGTAGTAGTTAGTCTTCTTACACCTCTGAAACCTGTTCCCACTGCTGATCCCCCAGGAATCTGACTTGCACAGAACTATTTACATGGACAGGCTTTAATAAATGCTTTCTTTTGAAGAGAGAAACACATGAATCACAGCCAAAATATTAAAGTTTCCCACCGTATTTTACTTTTGATCTTGTTAGCCACTAACGTTAGGACTCAATACATGTGCCACAGAAGTTACGCAGTTCAGTGTGAGGGGGCACATTTTAAAAACAAACCAACCACCACAGCAACACAAACTTTACAGATCTACCATTTCAATTGTATTACAGAAAGTACCAAGACTGTCTTCACTTTCTGCCACTACAGAACCCGTAAGTACGACAGTGGTCTAACCAAAGTTTTGGAAGAATAGAAATAGTTCAGTAAAAGCTCATTCACTGTATAAAAATGGTTTTGACAAGTTGGTATCCTTAATTACCCCAAAATCTCTGAGTCACTTTGCACTGCAGGAAATCGATCTTAGAAAGACTCAAATGAATAGATGTACTTGTCCACACCTCCATGACATGCTCTTTTTCTTCCCTTAGGAATTATTCTCACACAGCCCCTCTCAACACCTCGATGCTCTGCCTGAAAGATGCCTGCTTATTAGAAAATAGCTCCATTTTGCCTCCAGTGCCACAAAGTAAAAAATAATCGCAGCTGAGCAGAAGTGTTTAACTCTCTCTTCTACTCTTATCTTCTTTAGTTCTGGCAGATAACTGCATAATGACAGGTGATAAAAACAGCTTCAGAGCAACAACAAACACGCGCTGTGAATTTCATGCAGCCATTTCACTTCTCTTTAAAGGATGCTTACAATGACAGTCGATGGCCTCAGTGCAGGGTAGTGGCCAACCAATCTTAGCTTTAATGAATGAGAACGCAAGAAACTTCCTATTTCACTGCTGCTTTTAGTAGCGGCAGTTTATTTTCCTTCATCTTCTCACTCTGTTTATAAATAGAAATTCATTACTAACTCACATAGATACGGGAGGAAGAACGAGCTCTTATTACTTCATCTACTCAGTGCTTAACAAAGTGTGATGGCTGTGTTGCAATGTGGAGACAGGACAGTCTTCACTTTTTGTTAGATACTTAAGTAACTTACCAACCTCTTGGCACACAGCATGTTGTTACACCTTCACAAAGCTATGTTTACTGCTCATTGGCTACTTCTACAGGGAAAATGGAGCACTGACTTCCTTTTCTTGGAAAATTGTGATCAACACAGCTTTTCCTCTATGGAAACTTTTCTTAAAGGAAAGAAATACTTGCAAGAAAGAAATGCTACAGCGTATTCTTTGATTAATGAGTTTTCCAAAAGTACACTTGGCAATAGGACACTTAAAGAAATGACTTATTTACATGGGAAATACCCTTCTCAAATCAAAGGCCAAACCCACTGCAACCACTTCTGTACAAAGAGAAGTTGAGATATGGTCCAATAGTGGCTCTGCTTACTCTGTACTTCTTCACTTTCTAGGTATTATACATTTCTGTGTCTGTTCAGCTGCTTTCTCTAGAGACAGAATTACAAAGAGAATGAGACCTCACTGCTTATTACAGATCTCAAATCAGAGTACTCAGATGTGTCCAACAGAAAAACCAAGCACAAGCTCTTCTCACAGCAGCTCCTGCCCCTGGGGCTTTTTGCCACCCATTTGTGAACCTGACCTAAATTGGAAAGGATCCCACCTGTTAAATCCAAATATAAGCGTTAGAGTGAGCTGACTGACAGAAACATCATGGCATATGCACCTTCTGATGTTATAAGAGCAGCAGTAACAAGAAGTGCCCCACTTTCCAAATTCAATATTCCCACAGAAAAGAGGAAAAAAACTTCCATAGCAGATGTGTGCTAGAGGGTCACGCTAATTAAATCAGATCACAGCTCTTACAGCCCAGTTCAGGAAACACTGGAAAAATACAATGGACTGGATTACAAGAAGGTGAGAGCTGCAAAGAGAAAAGTATCACCTGCAAGACCTCTGTGCCAAGGGCCAGGGACATAAAGGAAGCTACCCTTTTTAGCTTTTCCCACGTGTGAATTTGTTCTATCCCTCAGCGATGCAGAGCTTTGAGAAGGGCAGTTTCAGATAGGTGAAAGTAACCTGCAGCTGGGATCACATTGCATTCGTGCAGCAAAGGAGAAGAAAGTAATGCAAGGAAGAAATTACATATTACACACATAATAGCAAGCTTCCTTCCTCAGCTGCTTGATCAAACTCAACCACAGGCTAATTGCAACACTTTGTGTTTTAAAGATCTTTGTCAGTCTTTGATCAATACTTGCAGTAAATTCCAGAAGTTTTACACCATTATAAGAATTAAGCAAAGCTACTTTTAATATTAATTTTGTGCAGCAACATTTACATTTTCCCTCCCTTAGTAGAGCTAGAAAAAAAAAAATCACATTTCAGGACAATGAGAAAGATTCAACCAACCACCCAGTTCTACAAAACTTAGTGTCTGCAATACTATCAGGGTGTAACATGTATTACCAAACTGTACCTGCTGCACATAAGTGCATTTAACACGATAAAGAACAAATGTGTGAAGAAAGATTTATTCCTTTCTCTTCTAAGCCTTCTATAAACTGTTCAAAGAATGAATGAGTTAATTGTTTCCATCTAACCACTAAATTAGTTTCCTATTTACTCCAGTTACAGCAATCCAATTGGTTACAATGCGACCAATATTTTACCATCAGTTCATACTCGATGCTTTAACACTTGCTGGGAAGCCCTAAAATCTTGCTAGCTTTCATCCATGGGATGCTTTACCTCACTGGTGCTCTGAAGGCAGTGATACACATTGTTACGCAGTAGGAAAACAAACACACAAACCAACCAAAAATTTTCACAGAGCAACCAAGATTATTTAATAACCACTGAGGAGAACAGAAGCCTCAAAAACATTTTAGTGATTACGACCCGGAGAAATAAATCACAAACAAAGCAAGTTATGCTGTGCTGAATTGGAAGAAACTCTTCCAATGCAGATGGCTGCCTAAGAATGCACGTTCAAATTTCTGCCTTTGGCAAAGTGAAACTTACCTGCATTTTTGGAACCCCTTTTCCTCAGCAAAAAGAGGAGCTGCTGACATGAATGAACGTGCAAATGAAAAAAACGTGACTCAGAAAAGTTGTTTTTCTCCTCTAACAGTGACTGCACTTACAAAAACCAAACCCAAATCTTACTCCTTTAAAGGACTACGCTGTTTAAGTAGCTATAGAAGCTATTTTCTCAGCATGAATAATCTACAACAAACATCAGAACGTGGTCAGTGACAATGGCAGGTTTGAAAAGCGTTTCTCCATCCTAGTGAGGGCTGCTAGGAACAATTCCAGCAACACTGGTTTGCTGAGGCAGGAAGGTTACGATGACACAAGATGCCCTTGGGGCTTAATGTAAAAAAAAAAAAAAATCTATCAAACATCCCTGTGTAGTTGTAGTCTCACTGGACCAAGAAAACCACTGAATTCTATTCTAGTGAAAACAAGACTCTGCAAAAGGCAAAGATCTTTCTTCTGTTTTCCCAAGAGAGCAGGCTTGCTAGAAATCCCCACTAGCATACTGATTTTGTAATAACGAGACTTGATACCCCCTTGGAGAACAGAACCTTAGACAACTGTTCTCTTTGTGAAGCTGCTGACTGGTACTTAGCACCAAACATCAATCAGGAAGCCCCTGTTTTGGGGTGAAATGAGAAACACAGAACTTCAATCAGGAAGACCCACTTCTGACAAGAAATTGAAACAAAGCAGTTTCCATTACAGCCATTTCCCAAGAGCATCTTTCATACATGAAAAGACTTCGTGCAACAACGAAGTCAAAAACGACATACATTTAATGATATCCTGCTACTTCCTGAACCCTTTTAGTAGAGAGTATTTCCATCGCTATTTTTGTTGATTGCTCCATGTTGTTCTTACCATAAACTCATTGTATCAGAAGCAAGTTTGTTACTAGTGGTTTCTTCCTCCCAGTTTCTATACTCCCTAATGTGGGCTAGGTTAAATCTTAAGTTTTTCTTCATATTATTAGATGAACAGCCGAGACATCAAGTTTGACAGGTAACTAACTTCCTTTGACTGCAGAAGCCATAGTACACACCATAGGCCTTAGAGTTTCACTTTCTGCCAGTGCTGTAGCATGATCTGTAGCATCTGCCTTGACTGTGGGATCTCTCCTAGTTAGTCAAATTAGGTACAGGTGATGCATTACCCAGGACACCTTGAAATTAGCTTTCCACCCCTTGACCCTGACACGGAATCCCTCTTACAGCATAAAAGGGCTCAGCATGAAATTTAAGTGTACTGGATTGTGAGTGCACACAGGCATACAAGTCATGAGAACTGAATTTGCTAATTTAACTTCTGTGCCATCTACTTACGTTGCTTTCCAAACACAATACCAACCTAAACCCCATTTATTCCCACCGTAGTTGATTAACCAGTAAAATCTTTTCAAACTGCCAGGTTTAGATTAATATGCTATTTTCCACACAACGTGGTTTTACTTCTATATCCTACTAAGCACTGGGGAGATTATTTCATTATTTCATTGGTTTTGTTGTACTTATGAAATGGTGTGACCCTTGCCATTATAAAGATGTTTGGAGAGATTCCCAAAGAAATAAAAGGTTTTCTTATTTGCAGAGCCAGCAGCATTTAACACAGTAAATTATTGATAAAAAAAGAGTTGGCTACCCTCAAGCTGTGATCAGGACCTGCATCACATGCATCAAGGACATTAACGGCACTTATTGTCCTGCATCTTTGGTTTGTGCTTTTATGAGCAACTGTTGCCCTGATACTCCCCTATACAGACTCAAGGTTAGCCTCAGCCTTATGTGGGATACTTAGGCACTCTGATGATCTTTGCTACAGAGATGCAACCACCAGGAAGAAAAACAAGAAATGTTAATCAAAAGACCAGCTGGTATAATTTATCACTGCTAAGACAGCAGCTCGTTTCAGAATAGAACAATTTTGTACCTAGAACATCATCAAGCTGTCGAGAACACTTCTATTACCTGCATTGAGCTACATTTACAATATAAAGAACAATTTGCATAAGCTGAAAGTTTTTGTAACTAACTTGTTCAGGTAAGGTAGTGTTACCTGATAGAACACTTCTTAACCTGTTTGAAAAGAGCACAAAGCCCCAGCTGCCACACATACCTGTACAGCACTCTCTCCTATGACCTGCCGGATCTCCCTCAGTGTCTGGTAGTGTTCTAGCAGGTGATCACCACATATTATGTCTACCTGTGGAAGAACACAAACATTGTCAAGTTTAACTTGGCTTTGGACTAGCAAGACAATATCTAAGCCATTTAAATGTGATAGTTCATAAAGTAAAACTAAAGCTGCTTAGAATTCCATCATAGCTTGTCTGACACTACAGAAATGTTTAACTTTGCTGTCACAATGCATTTAGCATGCCCAGCACTAAAGCTTCGCCCTAAAGCTCCCTTCCATCCCCCAAGCTGGGGCTTACTTCTGGAATAGAGAAGATAGTTTACTTCACTTCCAGGTGGGTGAGCCCACTGAAAAAAAAGAAGTAAACCCAAACTGTTTTGGAATAGCTGTGATGTATTAAATAGGAATTTAGATCAAATATTAAAATGATCACACAAACACCCTGAGTCATTCATTATCTGCAAAAAAGGGCAAGCTGTCAGTGCTCCTGGCAAGTAATGGGCCAGTACTACCCTCACTTCCAGTCTGAGCAAGAAAACACATGAGTAAGTTTGCTTAAGACTGCTTGGAAGAAAGGTATGAATAAAAAAGATTAAGCTCACTGTATGCCACTATCAGCAAGTACTTCTCACACAGTCCTTCTTCAAAATGTAATCAACATTTCTGTGATGGAAGTACCAGGCATGCTCAGCAATTCTAAATACCATCCTCGACTGCAGCTAAACTACATCAACAATGCCTGCAATCCCAGAGAAAGCACTTTTGTTAAGTAGCTGTGCACAAAAAGTGTTACTCTGGGGAAAAAAGGAGATTCCTAGTGAGGTACTCCAGACTCCTTTTGCCTTGACAATCACAAAAAATAAGCTTCTTCATTAGAGCAACCAACCCAGCACTGCTGCTCTCACAACTGCAGCTTTATTATATTCTCATTCTCAGCAATTCCTAGAGAGGGCTCTCATTTGTATTACAGTGATCAAACCTCAAAATTAAAAGCATTATCATCATGTTGTTATACAGCTTTCAGGGAGGGAGAAGTTTATGCTTTTCCACTACACTTATACTGTTACCTGTCCTCAATGGTTACACAGCCACTTCCTACTATACTTTGTGCTTCAGCTGTTCAGTCTGTCTGTACGCACGCTCCTTTGCAAGCTGACATCTCTCTCCTACTCTTCATAAATAAATTTAGAAACATTTGTGTCTCCTGCTTGCAGACTGCTTTGTTCTAAGCACTGGGAACAACTCAATTCTAATCCTTAGAGATAAACTCATTTATATTCTATGAGAATGATGTGGAATGCTCCATTTCTATTAGAACGAATCTTAAATATTGGTTACAGAAAGCACACACGATATAAACTGCTTAGTATTCTTTCTGTTTTTAGCTTCCAGGAAGAAGCCGGCAAGTAAAAGTTAATCTGGACATAACATAAAATGTTGATGCCATGTATTAAAAAAATACATACACACTTGGATATGTTTGTTAAATACCTCAAATCACGATTACTTCTTTTTAAAGTGGTTTGCAGTTACTTCTCCTGTTTCCCTGGCATCCCAGCCTCTACAGTTATTACTGTAGGAAGACAGACTTGCCTGCTATGTTTCCCAGTGATGTATGAATTTAATGACTTCTCCTTTAAAATCTACATTCACAGTTTTCATACCATAAGGAAGTGAAAACTCAATCTTGTTCTCAATAACATAAATATATATATATACACACACACACTTCATATTTTCTGTAGAAGGAGAAAAAATAACTATTTGCTCAATATAGGATGTAAACAAAGTGGCAACTGCTGACAGTCTTTCAAAACAGGATGAGAGTTCTTGATTCAAAATATCCCATAGTCGACCCTCTTGCTGCTCCAGTTTCAAATGGTAGTCATTAAAGATTCAGTGTCTTCTAACAGAACTTTTCACATTCACCTCCTCATATGCTCTAAATGTTATTTCCTAATCCTCTCACTCTAGCACCCAAAGCCAGAAGTTCTGCCTGCTAATTGTTACACCAGGATTCATTCTGTAATGACAAAAAAAGCTACCAAAAAAAATCCTAGGTCAGCATGGAAATCAGTTGCAAAATCCATGTCTCTAAGGAATCCTTGTGCCTTAGAGAAATTACTATATTCTGTTATGAAAGAGGCACCAGCAACACAAAAGAACACGGTAACTGGCAATTACAAATTAATACTCACCAAGTAAGACGAAGTTAAAAAGGACAATGGTCATATAAGGGACAACCCCAAGAGAAAATCTGGCCTAGAAAGCACTAAATCTCAATCAATGGTTCCTATGCCAACCCATATTATCCAGGGAAGGACAAAGAAAACAGTTTTGGAGGTCAGCATGAGTATCTGGGATAGTTATTCAAAAGCTGTGATTTGCTTTTCTAAGCTACCAGAAGTATCTGCTCCAGGGGCTAAGACTGGCACAAAGAGGCTGCATCAGCAATGACGCTGTATGAGAACAGGCTTTCTTCCAGTCCTACCCCACAGGCTGCAGTCTACACACACACCTGCAGGAATGCAAATCTGATGCATTCAGATTCCTATTTCTATTTAGATACATTTGTATTCATATTTTTCATTCCAACACGTCCATTCACAACTTTCAAACCTCGTTTGCTTCCTTCAACATACAGTTTGATGTTACTAACATTTAGCTCCTCTCTCAGTTTCTGCCTCCATATACTCTCACTCTCATATACTTCCACATCTCCCTGCTCAATTTTAACTTGGAAACAGCAGGTTATTTTTTGTTTTGAATTTCACCTGCTGAAATCTTACATGGCACTATAGAAGCTTCATGCACACAATAATGAGAATTTAAACACGTTGGGAGTGTTTAAATTCTCATTATCACTGATAATGAGAATCATTATCAGTTGGGAGAGTTGCTTCTACTTCTGCATTAACAAACAACAGAAGCATAGGCATTAGACCATAGAGAACTAGCAAGTGCCACTGTAAGTGACATACCTGACAAGCAGGGTCCAGATCCATCTTCCTTCTGAGGAATTTCTCCACGTGTCCAATCGTGGCCTCCCCTGAAACACGCACAAACTTCTTTTCCAAAGGCTGCAAAGAATAAACACGTGATCTTAAGACCCTGCACATTTTCAGCCATCATCCCTGGCAATCCCCACAGCCGACCGAAGGCCCACTAACTGCAGAAGACAGCTTCAGTTTTGGAATTCTCTTGGATCTATTTCCAGATTACCTCACAGGGAAAGGACTAACTATGCATTAACAGACTCTGTGTTCAAACTTTCTGCTGTTTGAAACAACATTTAAAAGTAACTATCGACTCCAGTCCTATTTCACTACTGAAATAAAAGAGAATGGGGTTTCCTATTAATTCAACATAGAGATTGGTATTACAGAGCATTTCAAGAGCTCTTCCCTTCAACCCCTCTCTGCTTCTAAAAAGCATTTACTCAGAAGCACGATTGATCTCCTAAGATTTGCTTTTGGGCTTGCACAGCAGACGTGAATTCAAATAGTTAAATGCTACCATTTTGTAATGCAAGGAACTTAACTTGCTTAGCATGTTAGAAGTATTATGGATTGGGTTGGAATCAACTTAATAGTCCATAAAATACCAAAACCCATTAAAATACACTACTATGCAGAACACAAGGGCAAAAATGGTAGAATGGGCTTTTTTGCATAATTTCCATATACTTCCTTAGCAGGGACTGCAACAAGAGTACATTTATCAGCCTCAAAGATTTTAATGGGTTCCTTTTCTGTAGATAGAATTTCGAACAGCTGACTGATGATATGGGCAGCTAAGCAAATGGGTACAAAGGCAGAGCAGATGACTGCATTCAGTGTGATAAATGGATTCCTTTTTGTGTCAGTTAATTGGATTTATGTTAACTTCTGAACAGTTGTGGTTTACTGTTTAGCTTCATCATATTCTTTCAGTTTGAAGAACAAGTCAGAGCGGAGGATCAAAGAGTACCCCTTAATTAAATAATGAATTCAAGTAGGTACTTGACAGAAAGCTCAGAGAGGTTTAAAGACTACGCTTGAATGCAACCATGAATTAAAATATCTATCCATGACAACTGTGCTTTTGGAGCAACAGTTTGATTTATTCATGTGTAAGAGTTAGAAATGCCAACAGGACCAGAGCTACGAACCTAAGCTGGCTGAAAGCTTGATGATACCAGGTTTACACTTTGCATAAAGGTTTATGGCCAAGAGCCTTATAAACTGTTCTCTCAATCCACCCCAGGGGAAAAACAAAACAACAACAAAAAACGCTTTAATATATTAATTCCATGTCTAATCTAACTTGGTTTTTTTTCTGAATAAGTAATTGAGGAAAGAGTAATACTAAGAAGCAATTAGAGTATGTTTTGTGAGAAATGGATAAGAGATAGACTTGGAAGGCAGGTGAGTAAAACTCTTAATCATGAAATAGAAATAAAGCATGAAGACACAGAAAGAAAAAATATATTGAAGCAGGGAGGTAACATGCAGCAAAAAGCATTGGAAATGCTGTAGAAGACACCTGTTAGAAGATGTGGTATCTCTGTAAAAATCATACAGGAATCTAAACATGCACGTGTGCAGAACGGCACTTCAGTCCATGCATGGTGGCATTATAAGCAGCACAGAATGATCCCGAGAGCTCAGGTGCGCAGCCTTTGGTCTTCAACATCCTCAGAAAACCAGGATTAAAGTGAGAGAAAATGCACTATTTATGACTTAAAAGGGAAAAGCACACACAAAGTCCCTTTCCTGAGTCACTAACTCTTTTTTTTTTAATTATGTTAAGAGCTAAACATGTTTTAAAAGGCAAAACCATTCCTATTGGAACAGCATGAAGAATACCAGATGGAATAAGTGCCTGACATATCTGGATTGCCCTACAGTCATTTGTGGTGGGCCCAACATGAAAAAGACAAAAATCAAATAAAAACAAAAAGAGAGCACATAGGAGACATGAAGGATTGGAGGAGATATAAAAAACAAGAACACTGAAAAAATAGTGTGATAGATAAGGAGAAAAAAGAACATACAAAATGCTTGGGAGAAAGAGGTGAATAAAATTAACAGGCACTTTTTTAGAAACACTGCTTCTGTTCTACAGAAAAACTTCTCTTTGTGAAACTGAACTTAAGTTTTCACACCTTGTGCACAAGAAATCTTATTTATCTAACAGTTTGAGATTGCCTCCCAAGTCCTCTCATACCAAGTGTTGTTAGTATTTAAAAACACCAGGAATAACTGTTGTCATATCCAGAACTTCAGAACTGTGCTTGAAAATATACTGATTAGAAATCAACTCAGCTGAAAACAAAGGAAACTAGGAAAAAAATGAATTAGGACAATCCATATTTCACTTAGCAATACACTTCTGCTGAAATTCTTACACAGCAAAATTGGAGTTCTGCTGCCAGCAGTACCAGTACAACATCTCATTGTTATTCTGTGCCACTCCATCTTGTGATTCCTACAATCCCCAGGACAATGAAATGCAACAGACACGGCGTTATTTTGAATTACATCTCCTCCTTGCCCTGAACAGACATTTATTTCCTAGATGTTTAGCCAAAATAGCAGAATAGCATACTCTGCAAATCCCTAATTACAGCCTGTGACTTAAGGCAGGCAGTAAACAATCAGCAGTGCAGCCACAGATTTCAACCAATCCAGTTTAGTATAACGATGCACAGCAGAAGAGAGATTCTTTAGGAGGATAGGGAATGCTATTCCTTACTCGTCAGAAGAGCCACTGTTGAGACAACTAGCTTTGTTAGTGAAGGGATGCAGAAAAGCAGCTTGCTGCAGGCTATGGAAGTGCTGTCCAGAAAATTTGTATTGTTTTTTGTTGCAATTTCAACCATGTAGAAAATAATAGCATTCTTTATACCCTGGGCGATGCTTCCTCTGAGTAACCTGGGCAAGCTTGTCACAACTAGACAGCCCTCTTCAAAAACCTTTTTAGAGAATGACTGCACTTCTGCTTAGTATTCCAAGACAAGCCATAGTAACGCACCTTCTGGTGGGAGATGAAGAATAGTAACCTAGAATTACTCAAGTGAAGTTTCACTGACATCATTCCCACTCTCCTACCATATCTAATTCCCTTGCCTTGGAAGCATTCACTTCCTACTCTGTGATGCTACACAACGACAGGTTTGAACATATGTTGTACTCCATTATGCTGCTAAAAGTTCAGGCTGCACTCAATGTAAGAAAAGCAAAGACAAACTAAACACATTCGGGATATACATATTTCTGAAGAAAATCATATAAGAGAAAAGTTCAAATCATATCTGCACCTTAAAACTCCCTGTGCCTTCGTTAGCTCTGAAAAACAAGAGAAAAGTAAACACAGTCAATATTGCTAAGGTTAGCAATTAGTAACACCCTCAAGCTCTTTATTATAACGACTACTAAATTAGTAAGCCTGGCATAGCAAGCTTATTTTTAAGATCAGACTCTCCATTAAAATCAAGTATATGAACCAACATTAGTTGAAAGTTATTCACCTTCTCCTAGCCTTTATTTGGAACCCCATTTCTTTCTTTTGCATTCAGTTACTCAGGACTTTGATAAACTTTATCTACATGAAATGAAAAAAAGCAACACACACTAAAGCTATATTTTACATACAATATAACATAAGTTTTCATAGGAATAGGTTATAATATCAGTGCTGTTTAAATACCCATACTTCATCATCCTCAATAGTTGGAACCTTAACGCTCAGCTCCTAGAAGCTGCTGACAATATGCCCAACCACTAAAGAGGCTTTCAGTGCTTTCCAGACTACAATTGCAGGATTAATGGTAATGCTGTCTAGGAACTCAGGAAAGCAGCAAGAACTTCTCTGGAAGGTCAAACATACACAGAGGCGGCAAATGACCAAATTCCCAGCTGGCCTCAATGGAGGTTCATTGATCTGGACAGCCCGAGCACGTGAGCTCCCACTTATCTACACACAGCATTCCCATCTCGTACAAATGGCTCAATGAATTAGGCCCAACAGATGCCATTTCACTACTCGTGCATTGTGCATACAGGTGACAGAGGTAAAATGCAGTATCTCACTGTGCCGGAGACAGCCAAGGAGAAATATCACTATCAATTGACAGTATATTGATATCACTATCAATTGACAATATTTCTACTGGCCATTTAATACAGCAAACAAACGAAAGCGCAATGCTTGTGCAGACCACAAATCAGCATGGCACTTCAAGTTTCTGTAATCAGCTATCAAGCAGATTTAAGTAGAACCATTATCAATTTTTGCCACTGAATTGAAATGCGAAGTTCATAGGAAGTGAACAGACAAGCTTTGCCACCCTTGTTGTTTTCTTTGATACAGTTCCACTGTTTCAGGGGATTGTTTGATACATCTAAATACAAGGCATAGCTCAAAGCTTACAAAGTAACAATAACTGCTGTACTGTTCCATCTATTCCAAGTTTCCCTTCTCCAAAGAGCTTTCTTAACTGCCAAGATAAGCTCTTTGATTTTGACCTTTGAAGAAAACAGATTAAACCTTAAACATAAAAATAAGATCAAACATTAAAAAAGACCCTCACATAAATTGCAAAACAGACATTAAGTCAACATCCTTCTTTAATTTGAATCTTTCTGGGCTTCGCTCCACCTAAGTAATGAAAGCAGAGGACGGTTCTGCATACTGCAGATTGTATTTGCACAATTGCACTTGCTTTGGTGCTGGACTACAATAGAAACTTGAACTAAAGCTACCAGAAAAACAAATGCAACATAGATTCAAAAGCCATCTCGTTCCACACACAAGCATGTACATGCTTCATTCATTCTGAGGTATCAATTGCCCTTCTATTTCTTCTTACTCTGCAAAAAAGAAAAATGTGACTCTGAGAATCACCCAGGGCCACAGTGGGAGCAACTGGGAACCATGACAGTAGAGCTCCAAATCACAGTACTTTCACCACAATTAATTCAAACTGTATCTGATCCTGCAGACAAGATAATGTAACCAAGCTTTCTACACAGTGATCAAGAAACAGTGTTCCAACCTGAAAGGGACGTAACTGGAATCCAATTTCAGTTATTTGAAGTCATTTTACATCATAACTGGCAATACCACACTCGAAGAGAAGGCACTGCTGGGGTGAGCAAGTTCCTTCTGCCACCTGGCGGGCCAGCACAGCACTGCCTGCTACCTGACAGGTCCCAGAACATGCATCCCTCACACTGCTTTCTGTACAACACACATTGAACAATTGTGTCTTTGCTTCGTTCTCCTTGCACAATATACGACTCTTGGCTTTACTTGTAATGAATGTTTTTGTGTTATGAGCAGGATCATTTCCTCCTCGTCTCCCTTCTTCCTACTCAGGGATGTGTTTCCACATCATCCTACTCAGCAGAACAGCAATGTAATACACTGTTTAAAAAGTGGAATCTAAGACAGAGACTGCACTGAAACATAAAGGACTGCATGTGCCTAATTTGAGACATCTAGAACTGAATTTGTCTGCAGAACACTTCATAGTACAGTCTCAGCCATGACTCTCACTGCTTTAAAATGTATATGTGAGCACAAAGCACTCCTGATAGTCAAGCAGGCAGAAAACTAACATGGAATTCAATTAAGTGGAGACATAAGCATATTCTATAGCAGTGGCAGGGACTCTTCTGTAGATATTTAGCTCAAAAACCTTCTCTTACTGCAATCTCCTGCCTCAGCTATCCAGAGGAATTTAGAAAAGCCAAACCCACATGATGGGCAACACAAATAATAAACAAGCCAGAACAGCTACATCAAAGTTTTGTACTCCGAATTCAAGAAAACACAGTAGAAACACTGGACATAAGAAGCAAAAAGGCTAGGACACAATGTCTACAAAAAGCGAGGTCAAATCAGGTTGGTATGCTTTGCTGCTAGAGTTTCCCAAGTTCTGAACACTGAACTTCACCTCACCTGTGTCACAGTTTGTAACAATTACTTGTGTGAGCTCTCAGAACACCGTGCCAACAGTCAGGCCAAAAGCAGAGGCAATCTGCACGTGCTGCACAAGAACCAAGCCACTTCCTCCCATCAATACAAGTTCTGCACTGCGCAGTGCTCTCAGTAGTTACAGCTTTTATTCCACACCTCATAATTTCTCAGTCACTGCTGTGTAAATCTGCAGATAGGCAAAGCAATATGATTTCTGCTTCCCATGCTCCTGAAAACAGCTCCACTGTTTGGGCGGGAATTTCCCCTCCACGAGCTATGGCTTATAGGTGATGTCCAATAAAAAAAAGCTTCAGCTGTAAGTCATTCAAGTCTGAGAAACTGTCAGGCAGACTTGACAGCAGACTACACTATTAGACCCACATAAAACATTTAGGGGAATGCTACCCTTGCTGCTCAGGTTTCCTACCTTGTTTTGGTCAGATACATTTAGAATAAAACTTGCTTCCTGTGAATTGTCCAGCTGCCATTGATCGCATTTAACAAATTCATTGTAGGTCTCAAGTTCCCAGCACACTGTCAGAGATGCTCTTAATCCCTAAATGTTGGAAGACATCCCATCACGACCATATTTCTTTTACTGAAGTGGCACCATGCATACTGTTTGCAAATACTGAACTGGTAAAACCTGGCTACAACGAGCTCTGTATTACTCAGCAAAGCAGAAACAGAACTCCCCCAGGCACACGTCAGAGTTGCACTACAATCCGTAACTAGGACTAGAGTCATCTGGTCACTCACCTGCACGTGCTGTTACCCTGAAGGAAATGTACTGCCCCAAACACTAATACTGCAACCACAGTGATTTCAGAGATGTTTCTTTGCTTCCCTTTCCCCAGTTTAGAAGGGCTACAACCCCTCCTGGAGAGCCATCCTTAGAATACAGTTATTTGTGGCTAATAACAGAATGGCACGTACAACTCCAGTCCCCCAGTTACATGACCAAGACCTAGTGCGGTCATCACTAACAGTACTGCCACCTACAGGGATGAAGGAACCATAAGAGACAGGAATTCTGTTATTCCATTTCCCGAGCCTACACTACTTTAAAAAAACAAAAGGAGTGTAAATTTTAAAGCTCTATGCTTTTTTTGAAGTCTATTGTCAAAAAAAGACATCTTAAATATTTTATTTTCTCTGCATATGATATGCAAAGCTGACCATTGCTATTACACAGTAAGCTGAAAACAGCCTCCCATCTGCTACTTGAGATGAAAGAAGTAAACAGTCAATAAAAACAAAGAGCCAGAAACAGTCCAAGACACGAGCAGAACCCTCATATCAGCTGTTTGCTCATACGTTTGTCCACAACTTACCCAATGAACTCGAGCAGTATTGAGATGTCAAGTTCTGGTGGGATCCGGAACACGGAGCCCAGAACTTTTCGAGGCCTTCCTCTGCTTGCTGGAACTGGCTGTGGGACAGCTAAAATATTCCAATAGCCAAAATGCAAACACAGCTTGAGACGAAAACAGAATAAAATGCTAACATTCACCAACCAAAATGGATGAGCCCAAAGGGGAGAAATGCCCACAACACTCATCCTATTTTATTTTTCAAACCAAATCAGCTCTGTATACATTTCTTGCTGTGTATATGAGCCAGCATTTGGTTAGCTTTCAGCACAGCAATAATCAAAAGAGATGTTTTTTGTCTTACTATCAAACAAACAACTAAGATAATCCCTCACCTGTCCATGGACATTCAAGTTCTTATCTATTAGACTTCTTTAACTTATAATATTTATTAGGGGCTAGAAAATACAGTTACCACATACTTAACATATTTTCCTGGGCAAAAGCAAGATATAAACTGTAAAACTACCCAAACACAACGTAGGTTTAAGTGTTGGTAGTTTCCACGTTCTACTTTAGTAACTTGAGAACTATGACAACCAAGAATCTCACTCTTCCAACACTACATATTTACTTCAGTTGTGAGCTAATATTTCAAGGCAAACTACTAAAAATAAATGGGATAGTAAGTATTTCCTCAACGACATCCTCTAAAAGGTTATAGCTCACCTGGCTTGGGCACTTCTAATCCTCTCTCTTTATAGAAGTCATGCATCTGTTTTTTTTCTCCTGAAAACACAACACAGAACAAACTGAAACGTCATTTCAGATGCTGAGAACATACAGACAGTTTCCAATGGTTAGAGCTGAAACACTTTCCAAGTGCCAACAAATCTTCATCATCATTAGTATTCCATACAAAGTTCAGCTTAAAATACCCAGACTTAGAAAAAACTTGAAGTTGGACAAAAACCATACTGAACTACCTGCACAAAGCAGTGTCCTTCTGACTGTTACTACTCTTACATCTATACCATTTACAGTCACATACATACAGTCCACCTGAGCAGACCGCATAGATTCACTGGCTCCCCAAGTACAAGGTAATGGACATGGGGCAGTGAATGTACATAATCAGAAGGAAAAAAAACATCACAGCAATAAAGAATAAAAAAAAAAAAATCAAACAATAAAAACCAAGATTTCAGAGAATCAGGCAGTCCCAGCAGCTGTTTGGTTTGTGTTTTTTTCCTCCTGGGACAAATGAACTCACAATTAGATGAAATGACATTTTCTCTACTTACACAAAGCGTGAAGCCTGACTATGGGAAATGACCTGAATGCGTACCCAGGTACAGCAACACCTGCTTCGCATGAGACAGAAAACAAACCAAAACATCTGCAGCACAGCTGCAGTGCCCATCATCAGAATTGAGGCTTTTTCCTCTTGTGGTGTTTTTCAGGAAAAAACCCACCAAAAAAAAAAAAATCAAGTTACCATTTTAAAAACAAAATGCACATTAGCTTGCATATAACCAGACCTGGAATAGGAATTTAGGACCATTAACAAGGCTCACTTAAGCACCACAACTGTTTCATTGTAGTGATTAAAAATAGAACTTCCAGATCACTGTTGTATATCATGTTCCATTTTACACATATAGACCTGTCCAGGGTACATGCAGCCATGCATAACAGAACTCAGCAGCCAGAAAAATGCCACTTGGCACAGATAATTCATTAGGATTGATAACCAAATGTTGTGAAACTATTTCTAAGGAGCTCAGAGTTAAAACGGGACTTTGAGTTCCTGTCCTTTCTGCTCACTCATTGCAATCTCTAGATGGCAATAAAATAAAGAAATGGACTTACTTTCCTCCAAATTGACAACTAATTTATAGACTATGTCTTGTAGTTGCCTGTCCAGTCTATCAAAGAGAAAAAAAAGTCTTTAATGTAAAGTATTCTCTATTTCACCAAATTGCAACAAAACTGCTAAATACACTGTTGAAATTATGTATGTAAGAGACAGAGCAGCAACTCCACCTGCCTAAATTCATGTCCTGCCAAGAGAGCTCCAATAGAAGAAGCCACATTAAAAAAAAAAAAAGCAACACTCCATTTTCAGACTTAGTAAATATACCATGCTAACAAAGATTGGTTTAAAAGACAATCAAAGCAAATAGCTTGAGATCTTTCTCATGTAATCTGCAACACTGTGCAAGGGCACAAAATTACCCAGGATGGAAGGGTAAGCAAACCCTGGAAAGAGAAAAAAAGAAACTGAATAATTTTATTTTCATCATTGAGATGAAGCTTACAGAAACAAAGAACACAATGTCTTCCTTGTAACTGTACCTTCATTTGAAACTGGAAAGCACTACAGGCCGTAAAATCATGCTTTCAAAAGCAAACAACAAAACTTGATGTTATGCCTACAAAAGTGGGACAGACTTATTACCTGATATTATAAAGGGGCTGCGTCTGATGTACAACTATATTGCATTTTGGACATCTGTTGCTATAGTAGAAGTGTCTCACTATGCAGCTTTTACAAACTGTAAAAGAATAAAATAAAATCTTGTAAGTCACACGTCCATTCTACAGTGACATCTGCTTAAGCAAGAGAAGCAACTACATTCAGACTTGTCAAATAGTTTGTTAGAAACAAAGTGAAGTATTTCAGCAGCACTAACAAACTGCCTGTACCGTACAGGATACAACACGTAGGTTTATAATCCTAGTGATACAAAGGTAGGTGTTCAATGTTCTAAGTGCAATACCCAGGACAAAAGCAGAGTTAAGCCAACAGACTGACTGCTACAGATAAAAGGTTTGCTGAAAAGCATCCTGCAAACAATGTCAGAAGAAGAACCAAGGTAAGAAATAATTCTGCAATTTTCGTTGTATTTTAAGCATACTTAACATATGTAGCAGTTCTATTTTCATTTTACTCGGGCTTCATCCTTCCCTATCTCTCTCCTAACCTAGGTAACTAAGTTGACTTAATCCTAGACTGAATTAATGATTTTCTGATGCTTGGTATAAGCATCAATATGTTTTCCCTAAGGACCAGTTAGCTTTAAATAGCAGATTATCTTTGTGAAGTCAGAACACCTGAACATCTGTTTTTTGGTTACACTTGCAACTAGGTTCTTAGAATGGAAGCACTGGTACTTACAGGTGTGCAGACACTCTGTAATAGTTGTAGCATCAATAAAGTAACCTTTGCAGATGGAACACAGGATGTAAGGGGTCAACTCTGCGAGGTTTATCATACGCTACAAACAAAAACAGTTGACAAGAATTTAAATATAGAGGCAAAGCCATGAAGTTACCCAAGTTCAGCTTCCAAAATATCACATCCTTTAATCATGAAAAATTAAAAAAAAAAAAAAAAAAAAAAAAAAAAAAAAAAAAAAAAAAAGACTAACATCTTGGATGCCTCATCCCTGGAGGCGTTTAAGGCCAGGTTGGATGAGGCCTTGATCTGGTGGGCGGTAACCAGGCCACACAGCAGGGGGCTGGAGCTCAATGATCTCTGAGGTCCCTTCCAACCTAAGCCATTCTACGATGTTAAAGACTTCTATCTAGTCCTGAGAATTGACCTTTTTGTGAGCAGTGATTTATTTCATTAATCATACCTTAAAAGCAAGTGAACTTTTGGGATGAGTTGTTTTGAATAAGCTCTGTAACAAAATAATCAGTAAGCAAAAATAAATAAATAAATAAGTAAACCGCTATTTGAAAAAGGCTCAGCAAATGCATAGAGGCCCAGATTTAGTGTTGCCTCTTGCTCCTATACAGCTAAATACTGAAGCAAGGAATGAAATTTCACAACCCCAAATTTTGGTAATGAAGTATTTTATCAGGAACGCACACTAGGAGTTCCGCCAGCTTTGGCCAGAAGCCCACTGCTTTGGGAAAGCACAAATTTCTCCCACAGCAGTGGCTTTGACAGCAGCTTTGTATCTGAGAAGGCCAACGTGTGACATCTGCACGCTGTTTCCTCCAGTCTCAAAGCCAGATCTCGGGGCTTTCTGTGCTTTAATCACATCTCTCATTTCACATTCACCCTTTCTGCAACACCGATTATGCACAAAAGCATCGTTTAAGGCAGACAGAAGGGATCTTGGTAATAACGAAAGAGCCTCTTTCCACCAGGAAGCCCTCCCAAGCCCTCAGGAACAGGCAGCACAACCCCGCGGCTCGAGGCCCGCCGCGCAGCGCGGTCTCCTAAGGCTCCCCGCCTCACAGCCACCCCCAGGGCTCCGCGTCCCCTCCTCCCCTCAGCGCGCGCCGCCGCCTCGAGCCGCACGCGCCGCGCGGGGCACGCCGGGAGCTGGGCCTGCTTGCCGCACGAACGGCCGTTGGATGCCCATACATCAGCGCTCCCCCGCCTTTACACCCCTCCTCTTCTTTACCTCCCGGTCGTCGTCCGAGTCGAGCTCGCCGTCGTCTGTACCAAAGCGAACCCCGGAGTCCCCCTCGAGCTCTTCTTCCTCCATTTCCTCCTCCTCGTCGTCTTCATCGTCCTCATCGCCGCTGGATTCCGAGCGGCTCCGCTCAAACTCGAAGGGCAGAGAGCGCGACCCCGAGCAGCTGGGGGCTCCCTCCATCTCCTGGTCCTCATCGGCGGGGCCCGCGCCGGCACGGTCCCCTCCCGACAGCCCCGAAACGACAGAGCCCGCGTCCACCTCCGCGTCCATAGCTCCGGCCGAGGGCGGAGAGCGAACTAAGCCGGCGCCGGGGGCGGCTGCGCACGCGCGGTAGTGCTGGTGGTTGCGGGCCGGCGGGCAGGGCGCATGCGCAGTAGGCATGCTGGGAGTTGTAGTTTTAGCAGACAGGGCTGGGAGTCCGCCCGTTCGTCATTATTATAATTTACAGCGTTCTTTCCTAAGGACCTTCCTACGCTCTTCGCTCTTCCAACTAAGAATTGAGTGACTCGCTTACGAAGTACGACTTCTAATTCGTCCAGAAAGCACGTCAGCCACAAGATACATTTTTTTTTCTTTTTTCAAGCGCTTATTCTGTAATATCAAAGAATACTGATATTACTTAACAGACAAAAAGCTGAGAAAGCAAGTGACCAGCTGTAATTAATTCGGAACCAACCTCGTAACGGCACAGTCTTAGAAACATCGTTGGTCTTGTTAATACAAAATCAATGTCACTTTGAATATGATCTCTTGTATACACGCACAGAAAGCAGCGGTGCGTCCCGTGGTCCGCGCCCACACGGTCCGTGGTCCGTGTTTGCGTCAGGACGCCCACGGAGCAGCACCTCCGGACACAGTACATTGCGGTCCCAGACCACCTCGCTGCCGTAAAGCCCCCCCGACAGAGTCGCAAAATGAAGCGAGCACTTTGCCAGTCGCAGAGGGCAGTGCCCTTCCTTTGCCCTGACTGTCGCAAAAACATCCGCGCTTGGCGGCAGCCGCCCGCAACCGGCGAATGGGGGGCGATGCAAGATGGCGGCGGTACCTGAGGAGCCGGCGGAGGTTGCCGCGGTGAAGCCGGACCCAGAGGCGGGGACGCCGCCGCAGCCCCCCGCTGCTCCCCCTGCTACCGCCGCTCCCCCCGCTCCCTCGGCCGCGGCGGCGGAGGGGGAGGCGGCGGGGAGCGCCGGGGACGCGTCGTCCGGTAAGCCCTCGGCACCGGGCCCGGCCGCCTCCCCGGCGGCGCTGGACCGGCAGACGCTGGTGGCCGTGCTGCAGTTCCTGCGGCGCAGCAACCTCCGCGAGTCCGAGGAGATCCTGCGTCGCGAAGCCCGCCTGCTCGGTGAGGACCTCGGAGCCGCCGCCCTCAGCCCCTCCGGTGCCGGGCTCCCGGGAGCCCCAGGGGGCGAGGGGGATGCCAGCAGCAGCGAGGCGCTGCTCAGCCGGGTCACCGCCGCCGCCGCCATCGCGATAGGAGGCAGCGTCGCCCCCGTCGCCTCTTCCAGCCCGGGGGTGGCGGCAGCGGCCGCAGTGCCACCGGGGAAAGGTGAGACCCGCTCGGTAGCTGCGGGAGGGGGCCCGCCGGGAGGTACTCGGTGTGCCTCCCGCTGCCTCGGGGCTCTGTGATGCCGATGCACGGACTGTGCTCCCCTGGGAGACTCCTCCGGGGACAGATAAGGCTGCACTCCAGTCCTCGGGGGATCAATGGTTCTGGCAGTCCCCCACGCAACTCTGGAAGAGATTGCAATTTTGGGGTGCACCTTCTTGGAGGAGGGGACCGAGGATAGTGTGTCTGTTTTACTTGCTGGGACCACTGTTGGAGTGAAAGGTGCTTCCCGTTGTCTTTGGGTACCATCTCAAGAGCATCACGAGAGGCTGAAGATTCCCTTTGTAGTGAGAGGTGATGGCTGCAGGGTTGATGCCAGAGCCCCGATGTACAAACTGCTGCATTTTGAAGGAAGAGCAATAGGGTACTCGTGGGGACAGCTTTATGCATTTCTAGTGCAAGCTGGCAGCAGCTTTAGATGTTCCTCAGATAACGTGAGTGTAATAAGTTTTAATCAAGATATTCTGTGGGGCAGCTTTACGTAATATTGGAAGTGTTTCAGGAACTTATATGTCTGAATGGCAGTAAGAGTACAATATGAAGTCAGCTTGTTCCTGGCATCACCTGATGGGAGATACGTGTATATTAAGATAGAAGACCAAGAAATGAAAGTGTTTAATGACTGCTATGGGAGTGGTAGGAAGTGACAGAAAGTCACTGCCCTGTAATGGCTGTGTAGTGGTCTTGGTAAATTGTTCACTTGATTAACTTAATTTACTTGCTTGTTAGAAGCAAAATAATTATAGTGATTATATCTTACAGGCTTAGAAATATCCAACTCCTCATTTGACAGTTTCTAGCCCTTGCAGTGAAGGATTCTGCTGCCGACTCTAGCTTCTTTCCACATACCTTGTAGGCAACTTTTGGCAGGGAGGGCACAAAAAATGACAAATGGTACTTGAAGAATCAGTTGCTGGGCTATAGTTAATGTGCCACCATCCTCTCAATTGTATCACTTCAAGGTAGCGCTGAACAAGCGCAAGACAAAGTTCTGTTTTGTTCTGAGTGCCTCACCTTCACATAGGAGTTGTTAGCCACTGTATACTTGCTATTTGTGTATTGCTCTTTGAGGCAGCGTTACAATCTGTTGTTATATGCTAATGCTTTTGCAGTTGGAGGAGGTGTTGTTGTGGAGGATCAGCCAGATGTGAGTGCAGTGTTGTCTGCCTACAATCAGCAGGGGGACCCAACGCTGTACGAGGAGTACTACAGTGGTTTAAAAAACTTCATTGAGTGTTCCCTGGACTGTCATCGAGCCGAATTGTCTCAGCTGTTTTATCCTCTCTTTGTGCACATGTACTTGGAGTTGGTCTACAATCAACATGAGAGTGAAGCTAAGTCTTTTTTTGAAAGGTAAGTGGTTTTAATTTGTGTAATCCCATTATGTGGTGTTTGCTACTTTGATTGAGTCTGTAAACTGTAGTGGCTGGCATAGGTGTGTATGTGCGTATATACATATATAATCCTGAAGGGACTTGCAATCTGTGGATTGCTGTAATTGTTAATCCTTTTCCAACCTCCAGTATTAGAAAGATGTGCAAACTCCATGCTTTTGAACTGTACTCATGCAGATTTTAATGGTGTTTATGCTGAGGTGGTGAGTTCCTTGCTGCAAAATATCAATGAAGAGATGCTGCTGCTTTAGGGAAAGATTGTGGGCTCATTTTTTAGCACTTGAAAGTTGCACTGAGATCCAAAGCAGTGCAGTCTATAAATGTTTAGTAATATCCTAGTATGTAGATTTAAATTCTTCTAAGATTAAAGGAAATGATTTATCATTAATCTACATCTTTCTGTGCTCTTACTGTGTTTCACACCTTTATCACTTGAGGATAAGTTTAGATTTAATTTATATTCTGGGATCAGACCAATTATGAAACATTTCAACCCGTGTTTATCCCTCAAATATGGTCAGAAAAGAAGTTCCTTAAATAGTTAAACTATTCCTTGCCACAAGTATCTTATAATGATTTGAATTAAAAATGGAAACTAATTTTCTCTAGGTGTATGTCAGCTATTAGATAATGTGAGTGGAAAGTGAGGAATGTATTCATTGTTAAAAGTGCGTGTTCATATAATGAATCAATTATAAATACATCCGGGTAGTCTTACATAATAAGAAGTGCCTTGTACTTTATGGTACCACAAATGGAAGTTTCAGTTATGTAAATAGGCGTATTAGTGTAACTATTTACTGCAGGCAATAACCCTTTGTGCATATGCATTCCTGTGTACTCTCTTCATCTTGGGTTTTGTAACTCCTGATTAATTTTACTGTGTGCAGTAAGAGGCTGATTCCTCGGGGAAGAACTTTTATTTCAGCAGAAAGGCCGTTCCGTAATATGAGGGCCCTTTGGAAGCTGCTGTGTTTCATGTTAAAATGATGTCGTTAAGTGTGCACTTGGGAGATAATGTTTTCCTAATAAATCTTTTACCACATGTTAAATTATTTCAATAGATTTCATGGAGATCAGGAATGCTATTACCAAGATGACCTGCGTGTATTATCTAGCTTAACCAAAAAAGAGCATATGAAAGGTAACGAGACCATGCTGGATTTCCGAACAAGCAAGTTTGTTCTGCGTATTTCCCGGGACTCTTACCAGCTCTTGAAGAGGCATCTTCAGGAAAAGCAGAACAACCAGATCTGGAACATTGTTCAGGAACATCTCTACATTGATATTTTTGATGGGATGCCTCGTAGTAAACAACAGATAGATGCTATGGTTGGAAGCTTGGCTGGGGAGGCAAAACGAGAGGCAAATAAAGCAAAGGTAGGAGGAAAAGAATGTTGCTCTTTATTATTGAACATTTCCAAGTAGTTTTTCAGGAAGTACTGACTATTGCTGCTTGAGATCTTAAAAGGCAACGTGAACAAAGTAAAGGAGGAGTTCTGTGCAAATAGATGTTATCAGGAGTAGAGAAATCAAAATGTGTCACTGACTGGTAGAAGGAACTGTGAGAAACAACTCTATATTCTGTTTGCTGAACTAGATTTAAACTCATGATTTACTGTCTAGTTTTAAAATTGACCCATCTGGCTTCCTCTCTAATACAGCAGCAGTAGTTCTTACTTCCAGTTGTTACTGCAAAGACTGTTGGGTAGATCTCAGTAGCACAGTACCACAGTGCTACACAAATAGATTATGTAAGCTGTAGGGATTTTGCTTTAGGGAAGCACTAAGAGGTGGTGGGAGAACTCACAGTTGTCCAGATCAATTGTTGGGTGAAACAGCAGAGCATGTATTACACTTGTGACAGGCTAATCAGTAACAAATGCTGTAATGTTAAACTGAGTAGAACTGTCCCTTTCAGTCTGCTGTTTGGGGTCTGATAAAAAATTGGTTTCAGTAAGAGCAACAGTTAACCACTATGTCATACATATCTTGTTGGCTTGCAGGTTTTCTTTGGCTTATTGAAAGAACCAGAGTTTGATGTGCCTTTGGATGATGAAGATGAAGAAGGAGAAAACGAGGAAGGAAAACCAAAGAAGAAAAAGCCTAAAAGAGACAGCGTAGGGTCAAAAAGTAAAAAACAAGACCCTAATGCTCCTCCCCAGAACAGGTACCAAGGGAATGATGTGTAGAGAACTCTTGTCAAATCCAGCATTATCGTGCCAAATGTGCAGTGCTGGTCACGTGATGTTTTTAGCTCTTTGTCCATTTCAGCTGTAGACAGCTTTAGCCATAAGACTTCGAGGGAGGTGGTGCAAAGCTTAGCATATAACCTTCTGTCTTTGCCCTTCATGTCAATCTCTATTTCCCTTGATTTTATTTGGGTACTCCCTTGTCTTTTCTAGCCGTACTCAATTAGTTACTATTACATATATACAACAATTACATATATGTAACAATTGTTTTACTACCTGTCTGGAATTCTTAAAGCTATTGCTGCTTTTTCTCATCAATCTTTTACATACTATTTTGTTCTTCCGAATTTGTTTTGGTATTTGAATGTTGAGGTATAGGGTTGCATTAGGACTGGAGGGAATGGCTTCAAGCTGTGCCAGGGAAGGTTCAGGATGGATGTTAGGAAATACTACTACTCTGAAAGGGTGGTCAGGCGCTGGAATGGGCTGCCCGGAGAGGTGGTGGAGTCACCGACCCTGGAGGTGTTCAAGGAGTGTTTGGATGTTGTGTTGAGGGACATGGTTTAGCGAGAACCATTGGTGATGGGTGAATGGTTGGACTGGATGATCCTGTGGGTCTTTTCCAACCTTAGTGATTCTATGATTCTATGATTCTATGGGAAGGTTCTGCTTTCTCTGTTTAAATTGACAATATGGAAAGTTAGTAAAATTGTGTGCTTCCAGAATTCCTCTTCCTGAACTGAAAGACTCGGATAAACTGGATAAAGTGATGAACATGAAGGAAGCTGCCAGACGTGTGCGCCTTGGGCCAGAGTGCCTGCCTTCCATCTGCTTCTACACGTTCCTTAACGCTTATCAGGTTGGTAAAGGAGAAATTTGGGCAATATGAAGGAGGGAATCACAGTGATAAACTTCACTCTTAATAAAGGAAGAAGACTGAAGGGTTAACGTTGGTTATTTGGAACAGAGTATTTGGAACATTCATATTTCTATTTATAGACTTCCTTAAACTAATTTCCATGTTCCTTGGGTTTGCTCTGATTTTGCCTTAATTCCTTCTTTCACTTTTCCTGCGTGACCTTGAGTGTATTCTACAGAACACAGTAGATAGTTTGCACCAGAATACTGGGAAGCAGTGCTGCTTTGTCATCATTAACTGTGCCTCATTTATATATCTTTCTTTTTAGTGGTGCAAGAATTTGTGTGTTTATTTCAAATACGTGTTTGTCCAAACGATCCTATTTTTGTTAAACGAGTATAGTTCGTTCTCTTTTTAGTGTTCAGGATTTGGTGATGTTTGAAATACACTGTGAAAGATACAAACAACATCAATGGCTATTTTGTCTATAGGGTCTAACTGCGGTGGATATTACAGATGACTCTAGCATGATTGTAGGAGGCTTTGCTGACTCCACAGTCAGAGTGTGGTCCGTGACTCCCAAAAAGCTACGTAGTGTGAAAGCAGCAGCAGGTAATTAAGTCAAAAGAATTTAATCTGAGTGTGTATTGTTTGTGTCACATGTGTTTTGTGTGAACAGAAAGGTATGTCTGTCAGGAGAGCTGTTTTGAGCAGTTGCATGCTGTTACTTTGAAGAAACACTGTGCGCAGTTGTATAGTTGCATCTTATAATTATCATTAGAAATACATATTTTTAAAGGAACGAGATATCTGGTTGTGCACACCTACTGCCAGGCAGCCTGGTGAGCAGTTCTTAGTCTTGTGCTGAAATGAAGAGTGGTTGCAGTGTTCAGCAAATAGTAGCCTACAGTTTGAAAGTTATTTTAAGTTGTGTGCAGTGGGAAGCTGTCAAAACACCTGAAAAGTGGTTTTGTGCCATATTCACTTTCTGGGAAAAGACATGAAAATTTGTCATCTCAAGAGGTGTGCCTTGAGGCTAAACAATAAACCCATCAGGATTTTATCTATTATGAGTTTTTATCTATTGTATCTATTAGGAAGACTTGTGAAAGAGTGGTTATTTATGTAAAGCATTGTTGTCTCCTTTTACAACGGTGGAAGTATTGTTAGTGCCATTGTACGTATGTCACCATGACCTATTGCAAGGTGCTTTTGGTCATGGGTTACTCACCGCTTTTGGAGGAAATGCTATTTGTTTTCGTGGCATTTGTCTTTGAACCTCTGCCAGCTGTTATGATGCATGGACTTTGAAATATTGCAGACCTCAGTCTAATCGACAAAGAATCAGATGATGTCCTGGAGAGGATCATGGATGAGAAAACTGCAAGTGAGTTGAAGATTTTATATGGTCACAGTGGACCTGTCTATGGCACCAGCTTCAGTCCTGATAGGTAAAATAAAGTTTACAAGCTAATTAGTTTGCTTATCTTGAGTCTTAATTGTATGCTATGAATGTGAACATGTTTTTAATGCAGCTTTTTCCAGAAGATTAAACTCTTGTATCTTCTTTAAAATAACAGATCTAAAAACATTGTATAAGCTACACAAGAGACAACCATCACAGAAATACAGCTGAGAAGTAAGCTTTGTGTGGAACATGAATATAGAGTCTATATACAGTCTATACATATAGTCTATAGTCTATATATAGAGTCTATTCATAATTTGTTAAGAATTAAGAAAAAGAATTCATACTGAGTTCACATTCAGAGAATCTTCCCATTTAGTTGAGAGTTACATTAAGATTATTTTAAGGTAATATAGTGTAGCAATTTCCTGGATTTTTTTTCCTCATGTGAATGTAATTCTTAAGTGAAGACTAGCTCTTTTTTCAGCCCCTCTCTATTGCTGTGTCATCAGAATTAATCATTGACATTCAAATGTCTCTTCTGCATGAGGACCAAGGGTTCAGTTCTTCCTGAACAGTTTATTGTTGCTTACTTCACTAAAATGCTGACTTATATGGGACATACTAAATAGTAGCTGCCCAGTGGAGATTTTTATGTATCACGGAATTGTTACAGAGCGTATGCAATGATGACACAGTCTGTCAATTTGATATGTAATGTACTGTACTTTCTCCCGTGACAGGAACTACCTGTTGTCCTGCTCTGAGGATGGTACTGTCAGATTGTGGAGCCTCCAAACATTCACATGTCTGGTGGGATATAAAGGACACAACTATCCAGTGTGGGATACACAGTTCTCTCCTTACGGGTATTACTTTGTGTCGGGGGGACATGACAGAGTGGCTAGGTAAGAAATCAGATGAGTTTTCTACATATCAGCTTTGTGGTGAATTAACCCTGAAAGTGATTACTGGCTGATATGCCAATTATTACTGGAAATAAATTTTATTACACATGAATTAAAATACTAAGCAACTGTTTCAATGTATTTTTTTTCCCTTTTCAACACGTCAGAGATAGTATCCTCCTATGTAGTCATTGAATTAAAAATCGTTTCTCCTGTTATTTAATAACCATGAAAGAATGTTCTTTATTTCTCCCTTCTGAAAAGCATAGTTTTCCAGAACAGATCCTGCTAATTCAGTAAACTTAGCGGTAAGAAGCCACTCATTAATTACTTCCTTTTTTTATTACCGTGCAACAGATTCTGAACTTCTTTAGGGCTCTCTTTATTAACAAAGCTTTTCTTTTCAGACTGTGGGCAACAGATCATTACCAGCCCTTACGGATATTTGCTGGCCACCTTGCTGATGTGACGTGTACTCGATTTCACCCTAACTCCAACTATATTGCCACTGGCTCAGCAGACAGGACTGTACGGCTCTGGGATGTTTTAAATGGGAATTGTGTAAGGATATTCACTGGACATAAGGTAAAGGCACATCACCGATGTGACTTAATTTCTGTGGTGGGATTCTGAAGAGTAGCGTTCAGAACAAATACAGATTGTCTGACTAAGTAGACTTAATTAGCTAGTTTGGCTTTCCTCTCTGCAAATGTCTTTTTTAGGGTCCGATTCATTCACTGGCATTTTCTCCTAATGGACGATTCCTGGCTACTGGAGCAACAGATGGCAGAGTTCTGCTGTGGGATATTGGACATGGCTTGATGGTTGGAGAACTCAAAGGGCACACTGACACTATCTATGCGCTCCGATTCAGTAGAGATGGGGAGATTTTAGCATCAGGTAAAAAGTCACTGGAAGCAAACAAGTTTCCATTGTGTTCCATCTGTATGAAGTGGGATTATGTAATGGACTCCTTAAGCTGAGGAAGACAAATTAGAGTCACTTCCTTAAGCAGAAGCAGCAAATTAAAACTAGTGGTACAAGGTATTCTGGGAACTGAAGGAAAGGTGTTACAGTTAATTGACAGTGAAGGCTGGGGTCTGTGCATAGTGTTGGGGGTGTAAACTGAAGTCAGAAATACCTCTAGGGAAGATAAGAAGTGGCTGGACTTAAAGATGCTTGGGGTACTGAGATGGGAGGAGAGGTGGGGGGCAGGACTTGGAGAGAGGGCAAGAGATAGGAAAGAAAATAAGTAATCTATAGCCTTGCTGTTTCTTTATGCTAGATGTTTAATATAAAATTATACATCAACAGTCAGGTTTATGAACAGTGGAACTTGTGAAGTTTGCTTGGTTTTCCTGCCTGTCCATGTGGATACTCTGATGGCTGATTTGGTAGGGCTCCTTTGCCACTATTTCACTCTGTGGAGGCACAAAGCTTTGTCTCCGTGAGCTGTTGACCTAAAATGCATAGGAATATAGTGAATTCCAGATTTGCTCTGTTCTGTCAACTAGTTGAAGTTAGAGAAAAAGTTCAAGTTTCTGATAGAAGAAATGATGTACAGATACTGTAAGCTGCATCCAGGTAGTTTCCTTATGAAACTAGGCTATGAATTTATTTAGTTCCCTGTTCCTAACTGCAGTGCTTTAAGAATCCTGAGTGAGCTGCTACCACAGGAGTGAATGCTCCCAGAGTGCAGGTTTGATCCAGCCTGCAGGGTGGTTCCTTCAGCTGACCAGTGCTCCAATGAAAGCACAGACCACTGGGCCTGCAAAATACTGGGGTCTTCCCTCTATCAAAGAAAGTATCCAAGTATCAAAAAAAAAGCCATGATGTGACTTAGTATCATAAACATCTGGTGGAGTTGGCATGTAGCCCTAAGGTTGTCTTGTCTTTTCAAGTGCTGGTTGACAGAATGGAAGTCCAGGTGTTCTGAGAGGTGCTTCTTTGCACTTTATTCACAGTGCGTTCCTGTTAGAGTACAGGTGGTAGCTTTTATGTGTGCATTCACTGTATTAAAGGCTTGTTTAAAAATACTTCACTGCAGGATGAGGGCTTACTGTTCAGTTACGAGCAATTCTGCTTTGTGAGTTTTAATTCCTATTGTGTTCACTTGCTGTCTAGCAAGGAAAAGACTTTTAAATGTTACTTTCCTTTCTTCCCTTGCAGGTTCAATGGATAACACAGTTCGGCTGTGGGATGCAGTGAAAGCATTTGAAGATTTAGAAACGGATGACTTTACTACAGCCACTGGACACATAAACTTGCCTGAAAACTCACAGGACTTGTTACTGGGTACATACATGACCAAATCAACTCCAGTTGTACACCTTCATTTTACACGCAGGAACTTGCTGCTGGCTGCAGGAGCCTACAGTTCACAGTAGATCAGGACGACGTAAGACTGGCTGTGCCAAGTTGTTGCAGCAGTGACCTCAGGATGTGAGATGAAGAGGAATGTCTTGTATGGGTGGACTTCACTAGTCCATTGCAGGAAAAACAGAACTATGTATACTTACTCAAGCAACATCTTCTCTGTTCTGCTCTCATAATTCACATATTCTGCTCTCTCAGTTTGAAAATGCTGGAGATTGACGAGACAATGTGAGTTTAAAGGAAGGAATTGTTTCATGGTGCTTTTGATAAATGTATACATATGTATATATATGTATGTATGCATATGAAAATGGCTGTCTCCTCTTAGAGACGGTATTGAGCTCTGCTGAAACTTCTGGAAAGTTAACAGCCTTGGTGTGTGTTCTCAAGTGATGTTTTTTAAAGCACTTAATGGACGGTTTGCTAATGTTTAACCAGTCTCAAGCACAGGTAAAAACTTCAGACTCAGAAAAGGAGAATGTAGTTGAACTCAATATAGCCTGGGCTGGGCAACAGGTATGGTGAGAATATTACAGCAACAAATAGGGCATTGCAAGAGGCTTGTGGGGAAGTGCAGAGAAGTTACATGTAGTTTTTATGCATGTAAGTACCAAGTCCTGAAAAGATTTCAAACTTCTGTGCTCTTCTGAGTATTAGAAATGCAGATCTTGTTGTTCTATTCTGACAAGTAGCTGCTGCTGTGTGATAAGCGACACAGATTGCAATGTGAATTCTTTGGAGGGATGGTTTGGGGGAAAGGGACAACTGACATGCATCACCCTATCTTAAAAACAGTATACTCAAACCCTCATATGTTTTATTAGATTTGAAGAGCTTCAAAAACCTGCATCCTTTCAGCATACAGTTTAATACATCACACTGTGTAACTAGTGAAGGATCAAGAAATTGAAACATAATTGCAGAGCATAAAGCTTAATCAGTTGTCAGTGTACTATCAATCAGTTTGCTTTTGAAAGGCTGGCTTGTCTGCTGGTGTGACAATTGCCACCCAAAAAACCCCTGCTGTACTCCAGTAAGTCTTGCTGGACAACCAGCAAAGCTCAGAGCTTCTAAGGAAGAGTAAAACATATAAAACACTGGGAGGATAGACCTTGTTTTGGGGTCAGTGAATGGGAACATCACCACCAAAGGAAAGGCCTTTTAAAATCTCTTACAAACTACATACAGGGAAATCTCAGTTTGTATTCCCTGTTACTTGCAGTAAAGGCTCAGACACTTAAAACAATCTGCTGCCTCTCTACAGAAGATGCAGAAAACCAAGACTTGACATTTCTAAGGTAAACAAAGAACTACCTCCTATCTATCTCATCCTTTTTCTGACTAAGCGTTGGAGTAAAGGGGCATTGGGGCATTAAATGTCAAAATAAGGGTGGAAAATTCATAAGGAAGCTAATCTGGAAACTTTCTTTAAAGACAAATGGTTAAAACTAAACTATTATGGATTTTATCTGTAAAGGTACATCAACATTTCCTAGCACTCAATACGACCAGCTGGACTTAAGTGAAATTGTAGTGAATCAAGCAAGTTACCCAAAAGCATTGTACAGCTTTGAGAGCTTGAAGAAAACACTGCCGCATTCTGCCTTTTTATTTTGTACAGTTTTATACTTTTGATAGTATAATAAATACTAAAACCACATAGCTTGTGTCTGTATGTTGGAAGAAGATGCTTTGTTTCCTTGACAGCTGCGGTGGATGTGAGAGCAGTGCCTTTAAAAGTGAGTACTCTGCTAGGAGAAACAAAGTAGTTCAGCAGTTGATGACTCGTTGTTTAACTTGTATTTGGTTCTAACTACATGTGATACATTTTAGCCAATTGGATGCATTACGCTGCTACAACAATTATTGTTTGTCTGGAAAGGCTTGCAGGGCAGAGGCTGTTGATGTAAACAGGACAGAAAGACTAGATTAATTTAGGATGGCTTTAATAAATGAAGGATGGAGGGAGAGCATAAGAACCTCACGTAATTTCCTCTGACCTACACTCTTTTTACCAGCAACCATGCCTACCTCCTGATATTAAGTTTGGGGTTTTTCTACCTCATGCTTTGCATCACAGGTCCCAGCTTCAACCCTTGTTGCTGGCGACCTTTCAAGAAGCACTGTGCTGTGTAATCATCTTCATCTAAGGAACTGGATTTCACTGAACTTTGTTGTAGAAAGACAGTGGGTAGAGAACATGATATACCAGCTTTGGTGGTGGGCAGAGCTGGCTGTGTGTATATATAGGGCAACATTTTAAGGAAGAAAGGAACGTGTGCTAGGATTTGATCACTCTGTGGTGGGATGTTTTCACTCAAAATCAGAAAGATGCTATGCAAAATACAGGCAACAGAGGCTGCAGCTGACTGCTATTCTGCACTGCATTATCATTAATGAAGGAATGGTTTCCATGTAAACTAGCAGCTGGAAGTGTTAAAAAAAATGGGAGTAACCAGCACAACCAAGTAATTGCAAGCCACGCAAGTTTACTGATGCCCACTATGACACTTGGCAACATAGAGGTGCTCTGAGCAGCTGTAAGCTCTGTGCTTGTTAGGCTCGTGCTGCTGAGATCTTTCCTAAATTACTACTAAGTGCTCAGGTCACTTGAGGATATGTTACAACGGCACATGAAATACTCAGGAAAGAATCAGCTACTCCATCTCCACTACAAATTATTTTTGAAATAGGAAGAAGTACCCCACTTCTGCTTCTTTGCACCATGTCATGTTTTCAATAAAGCAAAGAATTGTTTATATTTTATTAGCCATCACAGGACATCAGCTTCCTTTACATTGACACAGATTGGCGCTTCAGACGTGCCAGAAACCTGCCAAGAGATGAGAGAGCAAACATATCAGTACCACTGTGCAAGGCAAGGCTTGCTATTTGGGCATCAGCCCTTCCCACAGCCCAAACAATTTTGCATAAAAGCAGACAAATTCCAACATATTTTAAAAAAAAAGGAAGTAGTGTCCCTTTATCATACAACAGCAATAACAAGCTGAAGCTTACTGTTTCCTACCCATGCTGCAGGGTTGTGAGGTGCATGGGAACTGCTGAATCACGGCCTGAACCTCTGATTGACCATCTGAGGCAAGCGCTGAGTCAGCCATGGGAGCACAGGTGAAGGCAATTCACCTGTGTGCCAGGAAGGGGTGGAGCCAGACTCCACCTCTCCTAGACCCCATTTAAGGGCTGACTTCCACTGAGGAAGGATCTCTTCCTGGAGATTGCTCCTTGTGGAGTTCCTTTGTGAGCCTAAAACACCTGTGAGCACCTTCTCTGTATATTTAACTATTCTTACCAGCCTAACTTCTCTGTATACCTGTTAACCTTACAACCTGTTAACCTTACATGAGGACAACCCATAGTTTTTTTCAAAATGCCATTTCAGTGGAAATGTATTTGAAAGCGGACTACAGTTTTGTAACACTTGCTTTTTGCTATGCAAGAACCACTTCCCTGTGGTCCTTGCCTACTCAGGTCTCAGTGCATACAGCTTTAGTGTATAGCGCTTCTTTTCTCTGTTCAAAACAACGTCCTAATGATGCAGCATTAATCTCCTCTTAGCATTCTCAGACACAATTAATAATTAAGTTGTTAACTGTTACTTTATTATTTCAATACTCAAAGCAATAGTAGCAATAGTTATTTTTTACAGCGAAAAGATAAATCACAGGCACATATTGTGTAGGCAAAACCTGATACACCTAGATGCAACATCCATCCATTCCTCCTTCCTTGCTTACTCTGCATGAGGATCCCTAACTCTGTTTGGCATTTCTGAAGAACAAAAAGAATAGTAACGTAACCTATGATTTCTGTAGACCCCAATAACAACCCAATTTGTTCAGAATGCCGCCCGCCCCCCCCCAAATGATGCTATACTGTAATTAAGGTTTAAAATTGTGCATAAAATTCACATGCCTGTGTTTCTCCTCCTAATTATGTTTTGTTATTAGCAGTTTTTGACACTCTTTCTTCCTGGGCTGGAATGGAATCATTTTCTGGAAGAGCACTGGCCACTTACCATTTACTTATCTGCCACAGCAGGAGTCTTCTTTTTAGGCCTAAGCTTGAAATACAAGACGAGCATTGCAATGCCTGTATACGTTGCTATTACATACTGTAAAAAAAAGTTTACTGTCAGTTTAAAACTCAGCAAACATTATTACTAGACTACAAGAATTGTCATGGTACATACATTCCTCCTGCCTGTGATGGTATAGGAATTGAAGTACTTCTGAAATCCAGTGAACTGGTGTTGAGAACCTGAGTCATGGCCAGCCATGGCTGCTGGTTCTAACAAGCAATACAAGACAGTTAATGAGTTTTACAGTCAGTTGGACAGGATCAATAGAATATCAAACTGATCTCTATGCTGTGCTTAGTTCTCCCACTGACAGCTATTAAAATGTTTTCAGGACATTTAACAGACTAGATATACGTAAGAACAGGCACATTCAGAGCACTGCATCTTAAAAGACAAGAAAATAAGGGGCTCTGGAAGGGAGAGCACTTCAGACTTTCCAGAATCCATTCAACAGAAATTAAATATGTAAAAAGTAGTCTGTATGATGATAACAACATAAAGGAATATTCCTCAAAAAAAAACCCGCCTGCCAGTCCTGCCTGCACAACCATTCAGTACCATTTTCTAGTGGTTGTTCAGGAATTTGCAATACTTAATTAAAATAACTCTTCCTAAGCTCAGCTAGGGAATAGCTTCAATTGCACGTCCGAAAGCTCAGTGGTGACCAGTGGCAAGACCACTGCTCCATTTTGCAATTCAAACCGCTGCCTTGCAACTTTCATGCTATATTAGAATACAAGTGTTTGGTCATTAAGACCTGCCCTGCTCACAGTAGCACATTATTATCGTATCTTACTTGACCAGATAGGGCTAAAACACATATTTCTACTCAGTTTTCAGCTATGCTAGCAAGCTAATAGAAGCAACTAAGGGACATTATAAGTGTTTTCACAGGTACAGTGAAGTCACCAAGCACATGAGAGCATGCCTTTGCATTGTGTCTGCATCTAGACCAAAACTTCAGGTCTACTGCAAGAAGCCAGTTAACACAACAGCCTACCAAACATACAGGAGCAGTATGCAGAATCACTCAATAGTTGATGCTGGCACCTCTGGAGATGATATAGTCCAACCCCAACCTGATCAAAGCAGGGTCACTCATGAACTTGTCATTAGGTTTTGAGCATTTCTGGAGATAGAGCCTCCACAAATGCCATGGAGAGCCTGTTTGTGTCTGACCTTCCTTACAGCACAAGAGGTTTTAATGTTTAGAGATATCTTTTCTAAGAGTATCCTTCACCTACGCTTAAGGAAGTTTTATATTTAGGACAGATACTTGTTTACTTTATACCTCAGCTCAAAGGAAGCACACGTGCCGCACATTACCTACCAAGCTTGGCAGAGTTGCTGTAGCCACTGGCACCCTGTAACATAAAGGGAATGGGTATAGCTGGTTCTGCATTCATAAACACAACCCTTGCATAAACCCGACCTCTGCTGTGCAGGCAGGCATCCCTGACTGCATCCAACTGATGGTGAAAGAGCAAAAACTCTCAAAGAAACCTCCCCAGACATTTGCAATAGACGATTTGGAAAGCCAACCTCATCTTTTATTTACAGAAGACCGAGGCAAAACCCTGGAGAAGAGTCACTGAGAACCTTCCGTGGACGGCTCCGAGCCCAGACAGTGAAATACAAGCCTTCCTTTTCGGAAGAGCTCTCTGCCTTCGGCCTGCCCCTCACAGATACTGGCGCAGAACACTGCGGTCCCAGCGCTGTCTCGCCACGGGCCGGAGCTGGGGAGGCGGCACGGCGGCTGAAGGTCGCGGGCGCCCTTGAGAACATCCACAGCCCAACACTACATACAGCCGTCCTCCCACCTAGCGGCAAAGCCCACCAAAAAGAGCAGGAGGCAGAGACCCGTGCCTAGGCCAGACAGGCTCCCCCCACCACGGCCACCCCAAGTACCTCGACCGCCTCCTTCCTCACCGCCTCGCTCTGCCCTTCTTCAGCGCCCTCCCACAAGATGGCGGCCGCCCAACTGCGCGCGCAGCTACCGCGCCGCGCGCTGATTGGCTGTCCGCGGAAGCAGGACTCTCCCCCCCGTCCCGCCCCCCGCCCGGCCCAGGGGATGGCCCGCCGCTTCCGCCCACCCTTTGACCTTTGCCCTTATCCTGGAGTACTGCTTCCGGGGGGACGCAGAGAGCGGCACACGTGAGGTTTGGAGCGGTGCGAGTAGTGGCGTTGAGGCCGGGCCAGGGGTGGGGAGTCCGGGTCTCAGTGGGCTGAGCGGTGTGGTCCGGTCTGTGCCAGAGGCTGCGGAAGGTGTTTGCTGCTTACTGCTCCTTGTTGGACTTTCATTGTACGCTTCCGTGGGTAAAGAGGCATTAGGTGTTTGACAGACCACTTTAAATGTGACAAATTAGTAGTATAAAACACGTGTTTAGATGGGCCCTTGTAATACTTCAGCGTAGTGAAATGTCAGATACGTTGCGAGTTTTTTGTTTTTCCTCACTGACTGCCTAGAAAGCAGCCGTCTGGATTTTTTCATAGTTTTTTGGATAATTCAGTCTTATACCTTTTCAGTGTTTGTGAGGGACAAATCTAACAGCTGCACGTTTAACTTCTGTTTTGTCATTTGTTCTATAGAAGTGCCGGTATGGCATCCATGGAAGAAAACTTTCCTCGAGGAGGAATCCAGAAGAAGCCCATAGAGACAACAGGGAAAAAAGCAAAACCAAAGTTTGAGCAGGATAACTTGTTTGATGTATGTCATTTGCATGTTCTTGATTAAGCCTTAGAGTTCTATCCACTGTCAGAATATGAGCTAAAATCCTTCCCATCCCTTTACTTCTGTAGTTACGTATCGAAGAGACTTCCATAAAGAGAGAACTGATGGCATCCTCCTTGCTTCTGATCTCTTAAAGATCCCAGATATCTGATACATGTTGAATGGGATGTCGGGGAAGTTCAATGAAAATTACCAGCAGATGTTACCAAGCGTCTGGTGCTGAGATACTTGCATTGTTCCACTAGAGTTGTTGCATGCAGACAAAATAAGTTTGGTCCTTCTCTGTTCCGCGGAGCATGGTGCAGTTCGCTTTTACTGCTTCTCTCTGCTCCCATGATTCACGGTTTTATAAAAGATTGGCCCCAGCTTAAAAAGTGATTTTAGAAGACTCCCATGAAGGCATACAGAAATTAACATGCTTATTTCCTTTTTTCTCCAGTCTCGTGTTTTCATCTAACTTTATTCCTGACAGTTGATTTCTGCCTTAATGCGATGTTCATCTTGTTATCTACTTCTATTTTTTTCCTCTCTGCTTGTAATCTAATTTAGGTTCACCATGAAGAACAAACGCAGAAAAGAAAAAGGAGTGAAGGGGATCATAGGAAGCAGAAAAAGTTCAAGGCAGACAAAAAGGCTCCTGCTAAAGACATTGCTATTAGTGTTGAACCACTCACAATTAAGGTTTGTGGATAAATGTTTTATTTTGTGTGTCTCTCTCTTAATGGGCTTGGTAAAAATGCTGTTTTCCCTCATTAAAACCTGTAATATACAGCAGCAATTCAGGACAAAATTGTGTCTACCGCACTATTGTCATTGACTTTCCAAGATAACAATGGTGTGCTGTTCTTTCTGTTTTCCCAGGAGCTCTGTGAGGGGATGCTGCTCCTTGGTTGTATAAAAGAGGTCACTGTCTTTGAGCTTGTCATCAGCTTGCCCAATGGACTTACAGGATTTGTGCCAGTCACGCAGATCAGCGATGCCTATAGTGAATTATTGAGCAAGCAAGTGACCCAAGGGGAGCTACTGGAGGTGAGACTGTGGGTCAGGGCTGTGATTTCTGCCTGGGAGCTAGGGAAAATTAACTCAGAATCAACCCTGAAGACTTGCTTAGGAGCCTGGCTTCTGGTGTCTCACAGATAACTTAAGTTTGATTGCCTGCAGCAGCTTAGCCTTGGTTAAATATTGCATGAACTTTATAGACAGCCTGTTGAACTTGGATAGATTTGTGCCTTCTTTTTGCTGCAGTAGCTAAATACTGATCCTTGGCTGTAGGCAGTTAATTGAGGAAGTTGATGAAATGCTTGGAAGATGATGTGAGGATGCCAGTGTCTCACAGAGAGCTTGGGGGGAATAGTGTGGTCCTTATAATTTTGTTGTGTTTCTGCATGCAATGTCCTGCTGCATAGTGCTGATGTATATTTTCTCTGAGCCCAGCTATTTTGAACAATATTTTCAGTTTCCTGATAATGCAGCTTCTTGGAAAGAAAGAGGATGGAGTAATCTGCTACTCCATCTGTCCAGTGTCAGCTCTCCCTCAGTTGTTGTGGAATATACAGTGTGCTGGATGCTAGCCAGTTAGTGGTGATGTTTTTCTTTGTTAAAGAGGGTGGTGAGGTTGGTGTCTTGGTGTGAAGATGTACTTTGGTCCTCAGCTGCAACATCTTGGCTCTGTCCTGCCTGGTATTTCTATTTAAGCAAAGCTTAGCAGGCTTTCCAGTATGGGATGTTGTCCCTGCCTCTATATTGAGATTGTGGTGTTTGTGATATTTCCTGCCTTTTATTGTAGTGTTGTCGGAGATCGAGGACTTTCCTATGGGATTTTTATTTCAAAAACTCCTTCAGTAACTATTTCTGGCCTTCTTGCATAATTTAATGTTGTCGTATTTGTATCCTTGCTTACTTTTGATCATGTTTCTGGGCAGGACTTGAATTCTCTCTCAGACCTGTATTCTCCAGGGATGCTGGTCAGATGCATTGTGACCAGTGTTGAGAAAAGTGCCGATGGACGTCGGAGTATCAAATTGTCCATCAACCCTAAAAATGTCAACAAAGGTCTGAGTGCATCAGCACTAACATCAGGCATGGTATGTGTTCACAGCCTTTCTAGCCTTTTCAGGTGCTTATTGAAGTGCATGAGTGGAACACCTCAGTTTGTGCTTGTATGCTATCAGAACAGAACAGGGAGCTGCTGCCACCAGGGGAATAGGAGAGGGCAATATTGGATCTTGGTTATGTTCCTACAGGCTGTCACCCATGAAACCCATTCATCTGATTTTTTTTTTTTAATTTGGGCAAATTATGCAATTACTTCTCTCTGCATAAGTTTGTTGTTTAATTGTTGTGTTTCCAGCTTTATGATTGCAGGCTTGTGTCTGCAGTTAGAGCACCTGCTATGTTTGAGCATCCCATTTTTATTTCTGTTTTTATCCTACTTGTCCATTAACTCCATACATACATAGTTGGACAAAGATAGAGTTCAGACCCCCATTTTCAGGTGAGCTATCTAGTAAGAAAGAATGTTGCATTCATTCTTTGCTCTGCAAAACTGTTCTCTGGCCTCATGAAACAAGTGAGTACTTGTGTGGTAAATCTCTCATCAGAGGTGCATTCTCTGCAGACTCAGCTGTTTCTTCACATTACTGAATTGCAATGGTTTCCTCTCAACAGCTGCTCTCTGGATTTGTGTCTAGTGTAGAAGACCATGGCTACCTCATTGATATTGGAGTCAGAGGGACTCATGCTTTCCTTCCTCATCAGAAAGCCCAAAATTATATCAAAGCAGTCAAGAGAGGTAAGTAGTGTTATAAGAAAAGCTGCTGAGGTTAAAATAGATGTGGAGAATGAAAGGGATTGAAGCTCATTGTATCTGTGGTGTTAGTGCACCTCAGTGAGGGTTGGGTCATGATTGAGTCTTTGCAAATTGTTGAAAACAGCAGTGGCTGATAAGCAACAAGCCTCTGGGTTCCCTGTTTTCTGCCAGACCATGTTGTTGTTCCAAGCCCTTTGATCCTTGCTGGCAGTAGACCTCACTTTGATGAGGTCTTTTAGCTTCTTAAAATAGAAGGAACTCTGAAAAAGCTTTGAAGAAAACTACAGATGAAAGGGACCCCTTAGTGTTCCTGGAAGGGGATTTATGCTGTGGCTTGCCTTTGTAGGGTCTGACTTGAAAATAGGGCAGAGCCTGAACTGTGTCATTGAGGAAGTAAAGAATGAGGGAAGAGTGGTCCGTTTGTCTGCTGATCGATCAGAGGTTGCTGCATCCATTGCAACAGAGCAACAGAACTGGACACTCTCTAATCTACTGCCAGGGCTGGTGGTAAAAGCTCAGGTGCAGAAGGTAAGCTGTGTTTTTGTTTGTGGGTTGTTTTCTTTTTCTTTATTCGTTTTTTGAGCCTTCCTGAAGAGATGCAGGTAAAATGGACATAGTAGTTGGTAAGCTGGAAAACTCTGTGTTTGGGTTCAATTACATGAAAAGAGCAGACACTGTTTTCAGCTAGGTGCTCCCAGTGGTTTCACCTAAGGTCTGATCTTTGCCGTGCTTCTGATGCTATGAGTATAAAGGCTTCGGCCAGGAGATGGCAATAAACCATGGAGAAGAACAGGATAATTTTTTTTCTATGGTCTATGCCTAGGAAAGTATTCAACGCTGTTGCAGCACTCCACAGAGTAAGGACAACATTAGTGGAAAATCTGAAGGATTGTTTTTACAAAACAATGTAGAAAACAGAGTTGTTAGCAGTTGTGTATTTTGATGTGCTTGTTTGGTGCAAGGTGACTTTCTGTGAAATGTGTGAATTGCTCTCTGTTTCTGAAAACTGATTGACTTCTTAAATATTTTTTTTTGTATCTTCATGTATAATTTCCTTCCCCTTTCTAGGTGGCTCCACTGGGCATCAGTCTGACCTTTCTGTCTTCCTTCACTGGCATTGTGGATTTCATGCATGTGGACCCAGAGAAATCCACAAATTATTCCCCAAATCAAGTGGTAAGAAGAAGATGAAGCCTGGCTGGAGTTATGTTGCTTACAACATCTGTTATCAGCAGCATTTTGAGGAAGGATGTTTTTCAGTGGAATCTTTTCTATCTTTCTTACCTTTCATTTGAATTATTATCATAGCTGCTTTAGAGCTGTAAAGAGCATAGCCATTCCTGGGGTAATGGAAGACTTGTTAGGAAAGCATGAGAGACTTGTGAATGATGGCAAATGACTTTTGCGGTTGTCTTCTGCTCATTGCATTGGTACCAGACTAGGCCATAAGCAACAAATGAATGCAAAAAAAATCTGATCTATGGAACTGTTGAAGCTGAGAAGATATTAAGTTCAGAGTTCAGACATCAAACGTAATGTCTAAAAACTATGAACGATATGAATTCCTTCAATTTTGTATCTATAGTGATGTTATACTGATAACACATTATCTTCTAGGTGAAGGCTTGCATCCTCTCTACCCACCCCACCTCCAAGGTGGTGCGGCTTACTCTGCGGCAGGCCTTCCTCAACCCTGGAGGATCCCCAAACCAGCTCTCCAATGATCGCATAGGGGCGGTAGTAGAAGAGTCTACAGTGAAGGCTTTCTACAAGCAGTTTGGCGCTGTCATTGAGCTTGATGATGGCACACTTGCATTTGCACGGGTAGGTACCAGGGCAGTGAAGGGAACTCCTTCATAGATCTCGTAGCCTCTTGGGGAAGGAAATTAAGACTAAGTTTTATTTCCTGCCATAATGTTCTTTGTGAGACAAATACAAAAAAAATCAAGATAGTGTGGAAGGTGTTGGCTAAATGCAGCCTCCCCTGTTTGGGTTGGGATGTAGGTGAATTGTTGCAGAAGAGCTAGTACAACTTGCTGCACAAGGGGTATGTTAGAAGAATGATTTTTGTCAGCTGCTACTACTTCAACCTAAGGGCTATATAAGCATTTCCATTTTCCAAACACTGAATTCCCATTTGTTTTTCTAGTTGAAACATCTATCAAAAAACAGAAAATCTTTTAAACCTGCAGCGTTCAAGGCTGGATGTAAGCATAAGTGTCGGATCATTGACTACAGCCTGATGGATGAGATGTGCATAGTATCTCTGAAGTAGTAAGTTCTACAGACTCTTCTAGTAAATTTGGTTGAAGGATCAGAAGGGTTTGGTCAGTGTGGAGGGTACTGCATTGCTTTGCAGAACTGGAACTTGCCATTTGAGGTTTTTAGCTTTTATGTGCGTTGTATCATGTCAGGTTGTGTGGATATCGCATTGCTTTTATCCTAACTGTAGGAACATATATATGTATGTGGTGGACTGAGGCCCAGTGAGACTAAATGACTTCTGCTGTGGTCATGTCAGAAGACTGTAACTGAACAGGAAGCTGAACCGTGGTCTTCCAAGTCCCAGCCCATTTTGCTTCTCCCTCTTAGTATTTCTGTCTGTGGCTTTAGGCAGTGCAGGTTATGGGTCCTCTTTCCATGGAGCCATGCCTGGTGGTTGTCACCAGAAATGGAAACTGGTGAACTTCCCTGACCTTTATCCAGAGTGCTGTCTTGGAAGGTGGGTAAGTTGGGGTAAAGCACAAAACTCTGGTTAGAGTGTTGGGTATGTGTAGCATAAAGGATACTTTGGACAAGGTGAAAAGGAGAGTGAAAAAGAGATTGTTTCCTCTTATCCTGCCTTTTTTTTTTTTTTTTTTTTTTAAGTTACCTGACAGAGGTAATCTCTTGTTCTGTCTCTTTCCTAGCCAAATTATTGAAGCTCGTTTCCTGCGATACCAAGATATTCACACGGGGGATGTCATGCAGGTGAGCCCCTGAAGCACTGACACTACACAGCAGTTGTACTTAGAGAAATTATCTAGATAGTGTACATTTTTTTTCTGCTTAATGTGTGTATTCCTTCAACTTCTGATCCAGACTTGTGGTAGGTAAGTAAGAAGAAAAGCTTTTCCTTCTAAGGTCTTCAATAATGAAGCGTGATGCTCATCTTTCTCTGTTTTGTTCAGCTTTTTGTTAATGGTGGCAAGGCAATCACAGTGGGTCATTCTTATGTTTGAGTCATGACTGTGTTGGTTGTATCTCTGGAAACAATTCCAGTTTGCCAGAGTTGATAGGAATTCTACAGAGGTAGACTATGTTTAGGTTGTAAAACAGTGTTATGCAATGTGTAAAATGTTTATTAATTTGATGTGGGTTAGACTAAGATTTTATTCCATGGAGCTTGTCAAATTTAGTAATAGTATGTGGTGCAGTGTCCTGATTGCTTCTTACCTGAGTGTAGCCTACTTTTCATGCTGAATTTCTCTTTTTTGGTCTCTAGGGCAAAGTATTGTCCCTGAAACCCATTGGGATGCAGGTGAAAGTTACTGATGGAATTAAAGGGCTTGTGCCATCCATGCATCTTGCTGATGTGATCCTGAAGCAGCCTGAGAAGAAGTACAATGTAGGAGATGAAGTCAGGTGTCGGGTGAGAGCTGTTTGAAAGGATCTTCAGCTGCTTTAAATGGCTGTATTTCATTCTGACTACTTAGCTGCTGTGTTGGTTGGAGAATGCCAGACATGCTTTTTGAACCTTGTTTTGCTCTGCGTTTGTAGGTGTTAGAGTGCAATCCTGCAGAAAAGAAGCTATTCCTTACTTTAAAGAAAACTCTTGTGCAATCGAAGCTTCCAGTCCTCTCCAGTTATGAAGATGCAGAACCAGGTCTGATCACACATGGCTTTGTGGTTTGTGCAAGGGAATTTGGCTGCATTGTGAAGTTCTACAATGATGTCAAAGGTCTGGTACCCAAGAACGAGCTGAGCTCAGAGCCCATATCTTGTCCGGATAAAGTCTTCCATGACGGCCAGGTAATTAATTGCCTATGTCAAGCCTTGTGTGAATGAATGCAAAAGAGAAATCTGCAACTGTGAGGTGGCTTTGATTTGAGTTTTTCTTGGAGAAACCAAGTACACCAAGAAGTGTTCATCTTTCACTTTGAATAGTAGTTAGCATCATCTGTTTAAATAGAGCATGTGAAAGAGACAGCTCTTCTTTGCCTATCTCACATAGCTTTTTCCTTTTCCCCAAGGTGTGTGGTTTGTTTTATTTGTTTTGTTTTTGCTACAGGTTGTTAAAGTAATGGTCTTAAAATGTGAGCCCCAGCAGGAAAGGCTCTTGCTGTCCTTCAGGTTATCAAACAGGCCTGTTCCTGAAGGCAGAAGTGAGTGTACTCCAAAGAAGAAACAGCAAGTGAAATATCAAATAGGAGAGGTATTGAATTCAATGACTATTCCTCTTTTTGCCTCTAAGTGTTCTCTAAAAAATTTTGTAATCACTTTGAGCAGCTCTCCTTCAAGAAAAGCTACTGGAGGTCAGGAACCAGTGTTAAATATGCATTTCTTATTTTGTGGTCAGATCAAAAACAAGGTCTGTATTGTCAGAGGTCAGGATAAAGGAAACCCAGGACAGTCTTCTAGGAGGTACCAAATAGTACTTATGCTCCTTGATGAAGTCCTTTTTCTTCTGGATGCTATTAATGTTCACTCCAAAAACAGCTGATTTTGCACTTCAGAGAAAAGTAACTTCAGAGAAATGTTTCTTAAATGCTTGCCTGTTGTATTGGGGAAGCAACAGTTTCCAACACCCTGCAGATGTTACTGTTGCAGGAACGTGACAGTTGTTGTTTTTAAATTTTGATGAAATGATTCCCTTCACCCTTCAGACAGAAATTCGTAACAAGAGAGTGTTTCTAGTCTTTGATTTTGCTGGGAACTGAGAATTGCTTTTGTTTTACTACCAGAGCTGCCGTGCTTCTGAGGCTCAGTCCTGTTGATGTGAGGTTCTCTCTTGCATGGCTGGGAGGCCGTGTCAAAAGCCAGCATTTGGTATCCTGTGCATACTTCAAAGGCACTTCAGTTTTTATATCACTCTATTTCTTCTTTTCAGATGGTTGATGTGAAAGTCTTGAAGAAGAATGAGAATGGACTCGAGGTTTCTATCTTAGAAGATGGAGGCGATGTGATAGCCTGGCTTCCTACAGCGCACCTCTCTGACTTTGTTGCTAACTCTAAACTCCTGTGGCATTGCCTTCAAGAGGGAGATGTCTTGCCCAGAGTTATGTGCCTGAGTGACAAGGGGGACCGTATTGTATCCTTTGTTACCTCAACAAAACAAATGAGGGAGATGGAGGACAAGAAAAAAAATAGATCTGTTAGGAATCTGGAGTATCTGCAACGAACAAATTATTTGCTAGTTAATGTGTTGAAGCAGAAGTGTCTATCAAGCTATTGATGCTTCAGAGAGCCACTGTAATTTGCTTGTTGAGTGAGGCTCTGCTGCTGCTAGAATCCCATTTAGATAAGGAGTTGGTTGTGAAATTGCTGAGCTTCCCAAACAGCTTCTGGACATCAGTGTTAATCTTATCATAACCTTAGCAAAAGTGTTGCAGTTTTTATACCAAAAGGAGGAACTGAAATATTAGGAAGGTTTCAATTCAGCTGGATGAAGCATGCATAATTAATGCTGAGTAACTTAAGAGATAGATAGCATTTGCTAAATTTTAGTGGAAGGGGATCAATATGATAACTGAAATTGCAGGAATTTGGGCTTCTGTACTGCTTAGTGTGTAAAAAGTGCTGTAGCTCAATGGCTAGCAGCATCAAGAGATTGGCATCAGGCTCCTTTTATTCATCTTCCTATTTTTCCTAACTATCTGTTCAGATCTTGTGCAGGAAGTCTGCAGTGATTTCTGCCATACAGGAAGAGCAAGTTGTGAGAACTTTCTCTGAAATCCAGCCTGGGGTGCTACTGACTGGTTATGTGAGGAAGGTGATGCCCTTTGGAGTCTTTGTGGAGTTCCCTTTTGGTGTGACAGGACTGGCACCTAAAGTGGTAAGTCATGCATTCACTTGACTTCAGAAAACAGCGTGGGTGTAATCATCAGGAAAGGTTGAAGCGTGATTTTTAAGCAAGGCTGGAGGGAGCAGTAGGACTGGGGGTCCTGTGTTTGGACAGCTTCCTCACAGTGTGGTAAATGCTGCTTTTATATTTGCATTTTAATTCGCTTCCCAAATGAAATAAAGGACATTGTTCAATCAGAGATTTCACAGTGACTTCAGTGATTCATTTTAATTGACAGCTTTTTGTTAATTTGGCTAATTTCACTTGGTGTTTTCATTAAGTCTTAACTCAAACCCTTCTCCAGAAAAGCACTGCCGATGTCTGGCAGTTAGCAGCTGTGTCCAATAATCCTTGCCACTTTGTTTCCTCTGCACAGAGCATGAGTGACAAGTTTGTGACAGACACCAAGGACCACTTTGTGATGGGACAGACTGTAATTGCAAAGGTGATGAGCATCGATGAGGAGAAGCAGCGTGTGCTCCTCAATCTGAAGGTGTCAGAGTGCAGCTCTGGTGACTCAGCTGCAGAGAGCTTTTCACTACTGAATCAATATTTCAAGGAGATGGAGGAAATCAGGAACTTGTTGAAAAGAAGAGGTAAAAATTGCATGTGTTCTGCCAAAGAGGATCTTATCTTAAAAAACAGTCTTCAGATGAACAAAAAAGGAAAACTTTTTTTTATAATGAAAGAAGCTCAAGCAGAGATTTAGCTTTCAAGAGGAGCTTATTAGAAAAAGGACGTATGTGCAGTGTCTTCCATTGACAAGAAGGCTTTATGGAATTAGAGCTGGAACAGGACCAAAAATCTCTTTTCACTTGAGTCTGCTAGGTTTCTTACATTGGTTTGAGGTTGAAACTTAAAAAATGAAAAGTGAGGGTATAAATAGATGAACCTTAAGGTCACTATACCAGAAGAGTAATGAAGGTGCAGCGGAACCAGTAGATGGGTGTCTCAAAAGTGTCTATGAAGGTGAAAATGAGACAGGCCAGGGTGAGATTGGATTCTCTGTGAACCAAAGCCTTTTCCAGCATTGGAGATGTTTTTTTAGTGTGAAAATTTGTAATTGATTTATGAATCAGTCTAAAAGTTAAGCAACTGGGGCATCTAGTGGCAGTAATTTCACAGTTGTGTTACACAAATAGTTGTCTGTTTTCTTTGAATCTGGCAATGGTTAATTTTTTACACTGCATGCTCTTATTGTAAGATCCTTAGCCTTCTGACCCAGTTTCTGTGCTCATTAAGCAGATGTTAAACTCCAAAGAGCTTGTGGGCATATGAATATTGTGCCAGGCTCTGAAACTTTTCTAGTGTTTAAACAGAGTTGTAAGCATGTGGTTTTTCCTTTTTTCTTTTTTTTTTAATGGAAAAATGACTCTTGGAGGAGCTGACTCTTGAGAGTCCTGATAGAGTTTTTCTGTGTGCCTGGGTAAATTGCTGTAATGTACCAGTGAAGCAAAACAGCGCCTAAACTTGTTTGTTTGTTTTCTAGAGTTATCAGATCCTTAATGTCATGAAATTGTTTCTGCTTTCATTAGATCATAGAATTTACGTATCTGTATTTATTTGTACTTACTTTACAGATCCAGGAGCCTAAACTGTGTTTTCTGTTGTGGAGGTGGATATAAATGCTTGTTCGTGCTGTTCTAAGCAAATATGAAAATGTTTATTAAGAAACATTGTAAGTAAAATTAACATGCCAATCTTTCTTGTATTTTTCTAGAGGAGTCTGGCTTGGCCCGATGCCTTTGTGAGCTGGTGCCTGGGAAGGAGCTGCAGCTGGTTGTGCAGGATGTGACAGAGGATGGCTCAGCACTCTTCAGTGGCAGCTGTGTCAGGGGCTGGACTGTAACAGCTACTCGCTATCACTTGGGAGGTGGGGATCCTTTCTTTGCTTGCTTTGGGTTTCACTAATGTAGTATGAAGCCTCCATCTTGAAATCAGTTATTCAGGTGTGGAACCAACCTGGGAGGGATCTAACCAGAGCAGGGACAACTGAAAGTGTAGTTTACCTTTCTGCTATCTTGCTTGAGTAACTTAGTTACAATTAGCAGCTAAGTAGTCTTTTTGTCACTGCAGTTTTTATGAGTTAAACCTGATCCAGAGGTGACCCTTCCTGCCTGTCACAAGCTCAGTTACTCAAAGTTCTTTACTGTCATCAGGAGATAACCTCTTTGTTCTTGTTTGTAGGCAAAAATGTCATTCCTGGTGAGAAAGCAAAGGGACTGGTTCTTCATGTGGATGCCATCACATCCAAGGTGTATGTTTCTCTTCGAGAGGAACTCTTAAAAAAAAGAGCCAAGCAAGTAGGTGTTCAGTTTTAATGTTTCTGTTCCTGTGTCACACACTAGGGGAATAATGAATTTTGGGTGGGGGGAGGCCTTTTTCCTCCTCTAGAGGTGCAGGAGATTGAGTAAAGGGAATCAAAATCTCAGCAAGGGATGTCATTATCTCAATTTCCGTTTAGCGGCTCACAAAGAACTCCCAGCACCCTGCCATCGTGCAGCACATAGCAGAAGAGTTTGCCATCGTGTCTCTGTTGGACTCAGGCCGGCTGGCAGCTATCCCCATAGCCTCTCACTTCAATGATACCTTCCGCTTTGACTCAGAAAAACTGAAGGTGGGACAGAGAATCTATGCAACCTTAAAAATGGTGAAGGCGAATGATCTTGGAGTCCTATTAGCAGTACAAGACCCAAGGAAGAAGAATGTTTTTGTAAGGGACCGGAAGGAGTCTGAGACAGCATTAGAAGAGACACTTGCTGCTGCTGTGAAACACTCTCTTTCTCTGGGCGATATTGTTACTGGTACTGTTAAATCTGTCAAACCAACCCACGTCACAGTTACTATTGATGACAAATTGACGGGTTCAATCCATGCATCCCGGATTCTGGATGAAGTGCCCATACACTCTTTTCCAACATACACTCTGAAAGCTGGACAGAAGGTGACTGCCCGGGTCATTGGAGGCAGAGATGTGAACACTCACAGGTGGGAAAATAAGCACCTAATATCACTAACATTAGGGGAATGTGAAAGGTCGAAGAATTACTTTAATTCAAATGGTCTAGGCTGTTCTCTCTGTTAACAGATGCTGTTTTGACTATCCTTTCTGGAGTAGTTGAGAACCTGAGGAAATCTGCAGTTATATTCTATCTCAGATCCATGTTTCAGTGAATCAACTCTCTCTACCTCTGTCACTGGATTTATCTTGAGTGTGGATTGCAAGAAGGATGTCTAATCTTTTAAGGTCCAGTGGAAACCTTAAATGCAAGGAGAATTTGGTTCCAGAGATTAAATTTACTTAAATACTTTGGGTACCTAAGTTGCCACTGGAATAGTACTAGGAGGGGCTAAAACAGAAAGGCTTTTATAGTTTTAAGGTGCTTACAGTTGTTTTTCAGCAGTGCAGAGGGAGTACAGGTGACTGGGGTGTGGTGAAGTAATGAGAAACTTTGATTCTATTTGTGTTCTTTAGGTACCTGCCCATCACCCATCCACACTTCACACGGTCTGTTCCAGAGCTCAGCATTCGACCAAGGTAAGTGTTGGTCTCTGTACTGTCTATACACACTTTACAGACCCTTGTATCCATGTAGCTTCCCTGTATTGGGAATTCCCAATTCCCATTCAGAAGTAAGGAGTTTCACATGTAGCATAACATCTTGCTCATTTTCTCTGCTAACTGTGTATGCTGTGAAATGCGCACCATTTCCTTTGAATGCCCTTTTGGCTTAATGTACTGCCAGTCAGAATCATGGTTATGTCCCATCACGTTGAAAGGATTTCCCCTCTTAAGCCCAAAGACATTGTCACAGTAACATTGGCTTGCCACAGCTTCTTGGTTTTCTAATTCCTATCTGCACTGCTAGGACCAGACCTCCTAACCAATGTCCTCTTGCTTTATTTGTAAACAGTGAAATAGAAGGGAAAGTTGAAACAATGAGAGATGACACCCGTGAGAAACTTGGACCCTACAACGTTGGACAGACAGTCACCTGTTTTGTGAGGAAGGTGAGGTCAGAGTCTTCCTAAGAAGTATGGTAGGAGGAGACAGCAGGTGGAGGTAATCCCAGAGGCTTTAGCTTAAACCTATGAACAAACTGACAATACCAGGCTCTTAATTAAGCATGAGAGTGGCCCACGCAAAGCACAGTGTCTTACGAGAAGACAGAGGGAAGGTGCACTTTCTGTATTTGAGAGAGTCGAGTTGACTGGTGGTCTTAAACATGGCAGTTTGTTGCCAGCGGATGCTTCCCTCCCTGCACTCTAGCAAAACAGCCTTTGATAAATTATTTATGCCACCAGCACTAAGTATGCTCACTGCTGATCCTTTATGTGTGCTTGCCTGTGCATCACAGCAGCATTATGTGCTTAAGAGTAGATCTGAAATCACCATTTTTGCTTGATGCAGGTGCCACGGCTGAAGTAGTCCCTTTTAGCCTTAAAAATTAGTGAGTTCACCAAAGAAGAGGTGTCATTCACCAAAGGTCTCATGCTGTTTTTGGCTGTTTATTGTCTTTTCAGTATAACACCCTGAAAAATTGGCTGGAGGTAGAAGTCACCCCTGATATTCGAGGAAGAGTTCCTCGTCTGCTGCTGTCTCTGAACACCAAGGTAAGAGGCTATTACAGGTAAGCTACACAATTTTCTTCTGTGTATATGTCCGCAAGTGACTGCCATTGGCACTTCTGACATCCATGTGAACTCAGACCAGTGATGTGCCCTCTAGGCATAACTGCTGCTCAGTGATGAGTACGATGCCTGTAGCTAGTTCAGTCTGGGTTAACTGAGCCATTGGAGGAAAGCTGAGCTATCTGTCATGGGTATGCATCAAAGACGCGTTTAAAAACTTTAAAGCTTCATAGGAGTGTGCACAAGTCAATGTTGTGCAAAGCTCCTTTTCTGGTAATAAGTGGAAATCTCTCTTCCCTTTCAGGTCTTAAAACATCCAGAAAAGAACTTCAAAAATGGCCAGGCATTATCTGCTACAGTGACTGGAACAGATGCCACCGAAACAAACCTCTTCTTGTCGCTCACAGGTATAGTGGAGCATTAACAGCAGGATGCAAGTAAATATAATGCTATCCTCAGAATTGGATCTTCACTGACCTCCACAGTGAAGGAAGCTATTACACTTGAGAGCCAACCTGTAGGTCCTTGTAAAATGGAACTAACCCCTTGGACCACGACCCAGATGTAGCAGTGTGCAAGGCAAGAAGGGTCAAATCTTTAAGGAACTGCTTACCTACTGTCTCAGACAGAAATCCTATCTGAAGCACATATGAATGTATTCCTTTTTGACCTCAAACATGAGGTGGTACATCTGCCAATATCTCTAAGTTATTCTGAATGTTGTAACTGTGCAGTTAAGGATCTCATGTGTGCCCTTGTGATAAGCATGTTGCTATAAACTGAGAGAGCACAGATGGCACCTTGCCAGAAACTAGCAGGTTTGGTATGTGGCTATGCAACTAGAATCAGCCTCGCTGGCTCAGTAGCCCTGTTACTTTGGTTGCATGCTTTTAGAGTATTATGAAGACTTTTCCCTCCTTTGCCTTTTCCAGGAATTCAGTTGCTGGAGCCAGGTACCATCACTGTAGGCATGGTAGCAAAAATGATTCCTCACATTGGTTTGACCATCACTCTGCCGGGTGGGAAGACTGGCAAAGTCAGTATCTTTCACCTAAGCGATAAGTACACAGAGAGTCCTCTGAGTGACTTCAAAATTGGCAAGGTTGTCAGGTCAGTAACTCTTGTTGTTCTTTGTCCTTCTTTCAAGCAACAAGGCTTAGAAATATATTCCTATCTGGTGACAGTTTTTTCACAATCATAAGATGATGTTAGGTCTATAAGGTTCAGCTTGTTGCTAAGAAGTAATGCTTACTTTTTGGGTTGCTCTTTTAGAAGAGAAGGCTGTTAGATCATATGTGTTTGGCTGAAGCATCACTTTTCAGGAATGAAAACGCCCCTTTTGACTGTGCCTTCTTGGACTGTCATTTGAGAGAAGATAATCTCGTTAAGCTGATGATGGGGTTGAGGGAGGTCAGTTATCCCAGCTCTGCTATAGTTATGTGTGCTATTTGGCAAACCAGTTGCCTTTATATTTATAATGTTTGAGTAATTGCCTTTCTCTACTGCACTAACTTGTTGGGAATGCTGGAGGGTGAAACGGGTCAAGTAATTCAGCTGTAACGATTTTCAGTTCTTTTATGCTTCTAATAGAGACTAGGTACAGCAAATAGACTTGTTTCAAAGTGCCCTTCAGGTGGTGTCATGAACTTTTCTGTCATGCTGCTTTGTGTTAGGCAGTGAGTACTCTACGGGACAGAGTGTTTTTTTCCATCTGGAGCTTCATTGTGTTGGTGAAAATATCTTTTTCCATTGTGTGCCTTTATTTAAGGGTAAAAAATAATTCCTTTGTTTCCTCCCTTTATTCTTCTATGTAGATGTTACATCCTCTCCAATGAGAATGGCAAAATCCAATTATCTCTTCGGCAGTCCAGGTTGGTGTCTTCCCTTCAAACTATCTCCTACCAATGAGAAAAAAGATTGTGAAATCCAGTTGCTGTTGCTTTGTAGTTCATTGTGAATGTTCAGAAGACAAGAGCTAGATTTATTTATTTATTTTCTGTAAAGGATGAGTCTTGTTTCCTGTGTATCAACAAGGCTGCAAAGTCTGACATTTAATGTAGAGCTGATAAAGAGTGTTCAGGTGGCATTTTTATTTCTCACTGTTTATGGATTTGATTTGACATCTCCTTTTTGTTTAGGAAGAAAGAAGAAGTTCCTTCCTAGAATTTGCAATTCAAATATGTTACTTTCAGTGTTCAGCTGCATTTTAACTATTTTGAGTAAAGAACAGTGTGTTAAATGTTGTCTTTTAAAACTGAGCCTCTTGTGTTGTCTTCTCTGTACAACAAAAATACATAAACTGTGTTGGAATGAACTATCTTAAAAACAAAGGAGGAGAGAACAAAAACATGGCCAGTCTTGCACAAAACTTCAGACAGCATTTTACATTTTCTTAGTGTCAGAGGAAGCCATGCTTATCTATTCATAGAATTGTAAAATATCCTGAGATGCAAGGGGCCCACAAGGATTATTGCGCCCAGCTTCTGGCACCACACAAGAACCTCCCAAAATTCAAACCCTGTGTCTGCGAGTGTTGTCCAAACAGTGCTACTGCCAGCTTGGTGCTGTGACTGCTGCCCTGGGGAGCCTGTTCTGGTGCCTGACCACCTCTCAGTGAGGAGCCTTTCCCTCGCTCCCGGCCTGACCTCCCTTGGCCCAGCTTCGTACCATTCCTTTGGGTTCTGTTCCTGTCACCAGAGAGCTGCGATCAGTGCCTGCCCCTCTGCTCCTCCCATAAGAAAGTTGAACAAACCAACTGACCTAGCTGCTCCTCATACATCCTGCCCTGTAGACCCTTCATCATCTTTGTTGCCCTCCTTTGGACATTCTGTTACAGTTTTATATCCTATTTAAATTGTGGTGCCCCAAATCTGTTTTGTTTGACTCTGTTTACAGCACCACATCTGTTCTCTAATGCTATGTATAACTTGGCAAAGATGCAGATAGTCCATTAGTGCATTTGAATTAAGTGAAGGGTGTCTCTGAGCTGGTATGTTTTCCAGAACGTCCTAGCTGTTCTTAATACTGATTTCTTTGTTTAATACCTAGAGCAGAATGTGGTATTCTCAGATGAATGAGTGCTTTACTTTCTTACCTCTCTTTTCTTTTAGATTAAACCCAAGGAACAGCAGCAAAGTGGAGGATCTTGAAATAACATGCATTAAGGATGTTAAAAAAGGCCAGCTAGTAAGAGGCTATGTCAAATCAGTTACTCCATCAGGTGTATTCTTTGGGTGAGCAGCAAAATAAAACTATAGTGGGAAATGGGGGGTCTTGGCAAACTTTGTATGTACAGTTCCAGAATCTTTAAGGGAGTGTCTGATGTACTTTTGTGTTGCAAAATGACATTTTGATTCCTGAGATTAAATTAATTGCTACATTCCTGAGCCTGTGAAATTGAAATATGGAAAATTTGAGTGATACTATACAGAAATTGTGGTTCCACAGATAGAGTCATTGTGCTTTCTCTCTTCTGTAATGGATCGCTTATTTACATGTTTTCTCCTTCTCAGCTTGTCTGCTTCTCTTCTGGGCCGAATCCTGTTTCAGAACGTTTCCCCTTACTTTGTACAGAAACACTGCCTGTATGAGAAATACTTGCCGGAGGGAAAGCTGCTCACTGCCAAAGTCCTTGAGTAAGTCCAAGATTCTTGAAAAAGGGTTCTCAATTGGTAGAAGGGAGACAAGGTAGGAAGTGGGAATGGAAAGAGGGACAGTAAAAGGTTGGAAGATTTTTGGGACTAATTCAGATCATTGCAGTCATCTTAAATGTTTTTTATGATTATTTTCTTCTCTCTCACTGCTCCTGGCAACACTCTGAAGTGTCAATAAAAAAGAAAATCACGTTGAGCTCTCTCTCCTGCCTGAGGACACTGAGATGCCAAGCATCTTGCCTGAATCCCTAGGCTTACCACGCTATGGTGCAGAGGAGGAGAAAAGAGAAGAGGATAACAAGGAGAAGAAAGAAGGGGTTAAGAGGAAGAGAAAACAGAGAAGAGTGAACTCTGAGAGTGAGCAGGTATGGATGTGATTGCTCAGGACATGTTAAAGGACTTGTTTGGCCCTAATAATGACTGATAACTGGGAAGATCCCCTGGGATCAGGCTGGGGAATTCAAGTAGGGAAAAAAATTATTAAATTTCATTGGAGATCTGTAAAGATGAGAAACAGATCCTTTTGGGTTGGAGTTTACTGAATAAACAGCCCATTTATGTTGCTTGTTTGAGCTGTTCTATTGATTTTGCCAATAGATGTAGGTGAGCATGAGTTTATTCTGTTGTCTCCGTTATATGAGAGCATAGTGGGGAATGCTGTGCCAGGGCAGTGCCCTTTCTCTGCCGCCAGACTCATTACTGTGCATTCAGAATTGTCTATAAGACTTCAGCTGTCTTTGTTCACCATGTGCTCGTTTCCCCCTGTTGCAGGAAGAAAAGCCAAAAAAAAGGAAGATCTCCCCAGCAGATGAAAATGACAGTGGAATTGAGGTGTATTATCGGGAAGAAGAAGATGGTGACCAGGAGGAAGAGGCAGCTGAAAAGAAATCTAAGGTGAGAAGTTGGAAGGAGTACATGAATTGGAAACAACTTTGCAGCTCTATTGAGACGTATCAGTTCTAACTGGGATGACAGTAACTCTCATTGCCAGAAGTACAAGGGCACAGTTTGTCAGCTGTGAATGGTGCCAGATGAACTGGGTTTCATTTACAGCAAAGGTGACTAGAGTTAAATATTTTTCTGGTGAGCTGTTTGCGAGTGGGAGAAGTCAATGGTAGGCTGTCACAGTAGGCTGTGTCCCAGACAAACAGCATCTGTGTCTGGTTTCATTGTAAAATCTTAAGATTAAAACCTAGGACATGCTCTGTTTTCTTCCAAGCAGATAAGGAAACGTGGTGAAGTTCCTAGGCTGCAAGTTTCCACAGGCTTCACCTGGGATGAGGACATGAATGTAGTAGAAGTGCCTGTACTGAATCAGAAAGAAGAGAGCTCGGAGAGCGAGGAGGAGGAGGGGAATCTGCAGTCTAAGGTACTTTGTGCTAGTATCACCTGCACAGGAAATGCCACATGGTGGCCATCGCGTGTTGTCTTGATATTTGCATGTCTGACTGCCTTGGAGCAAAGCCTCTTAACCCAAGGGACAATCTCTGGCAACTAATACAGAAATTCCTTAGCTACACTGAGTGCTGGGTTTAGCAGCAGGTGATCTCTGAAGCAGAGAAGAGAAATAGGGATTCTCACATAGACATGTAAAAAAAATATTATGATCGAACACTTTAATGAAGTTAAAATACTTGTTCTTGATTTCATCTGGTTTTCATTTTTTTAATTGTTATTCTCAATTTAAAGGAAAGCCTGGAGATGGAAAATGTTTTCAAATTACAGCTCTCTTACTTAGAATACAAAAAAGTGCTTCTTTATACTGTGATTAAGGTATTTTTTTTAGGAGGGTGTTTCGGTATGAGCAATCCAGCAAAACTGGAAACAAGCTCATGAAATGCTTTCATATTTACTCTTCAGGATTTCCTATCCCTCAAAACTCACCTCTTTAGAGGCTACACATGGAAATACTTTGCTCAAGGCGTAGTTGCCTTGTGCTGAGAACTATGCTGTCGTTTATTTCTAGTTTAGACCTGAGTCACCCCAGTGATCCAGCAACATACCCCAGTCTTGCACAATTTCTCCCCATTTGTCTTGGATCTTTAGAGTGAAAGATGGTGGTGAATGCCAGCCTGAGGGGTTGAGGTTAAAGAAGAAAAGCAAGGGTGGATGTGGAAGTGTGAATCCTGCAGTTGGGATGCAAGACTAATGAAGCACTTACAGCCCTTGATGTATTTCATTAAAAGAAATCAGATTTCATGTAGTTCTTCTTTTTGGAGGTGTGAACTGTGTTTGTGTGGAGGGTAAGGGTGTCATTCTCCTCCTCCCTGAAAAGATTGGCCCCCTTTTCTTGAGAAACCTGCCTACCGTTGAACATACTGGGATCTGGCTGTGCTTTAGCTGGGCCTGCCTATTCTGACATAAAGTATCTGTTCTTCCCCAATCCTTCATCAGAAGAAACAAACAAAGAAGGAGAAGGAGCTGGAGAAGCAGAAGAAGGAGAAAGAGCTATGCAAATTAGAGGCAGCCCTGATGGACCCCAGTCGTCAGCCCCAATCAGCAGATGATTTTGACCGTCTGGTGCTGAGTAGTCCCAACAGCTCCATCCTCTGGCTGCAGTATATGGCTTTCCACCTCCAGGCTACTGAGATTGAGAAGGCCAGAGCTGTGGCTGAGAGAGCACTTAAAACAATCTGTTTCAGGTAATAATGGAGCTCTACCTTTCTTTGCCTCGTAGAATAAATAATGGTGGGTTAATGGTGGGTTAATGGTGGGGTGATGGAAGAAGAACACTGGTAGTGCCATCAGTGTGTGTGTGCATATGAAGTGGGAAGCTCTGTTTCAGAAAGCTCAGGAGAATTAAATGGTAGCAATTGTCAGCCGGCCCTTTGAAGGTATGATGTGAGTCACTACACTTGGCCTGCAGCTGGATTGCTGCAGCTTGCGGGCACAGTAATTCCCCAGGGTATCACTGAGTACACGGATGTACCTCTGAGCAGTTGGAAGAGTTTGGAAGAGAATAATGCTGTTAGTGATGTCAGTAAATGAAGTAATGAAATAAACTGTGAAACTCATATTGCCCATTCCATAGGGCTACACCCTTGGGTATTAAAGCATCTCCACAGCATGGTAAAGTGCTTTGTGTTTTCTTGAATCATTCTTGTGGTTTTTAATTACAAACAACAGTGATCAAAAGTTGTAGGATGAAACAACTGCTGTGCATATTCCAGGAGTGGTTTTTCACTTGTCTTGATAACAGGCTACAAGTCAGCAAGTCTTCAAGTGGCTTGCAAAAAGCTGATGTAGGCTGATAAAAGGCTGTATGTTCTTGTTCACATCTGCTTTAAGGGAAGAACAAGAGAAGCTGAATGTCTGGGTTGCTCTTCTAAACTTGGAAAACATGTATGGCACTGAGGAGACACTGATGAAGGTCTTTGAGAGAGCTGTTCAATACAATGAACCTCTGAAAGTCTTCCAGCATCTGTGTGATATCTATGCCAGTTCTGAGAAGTACAAGGTGAGATTGTGCAAGCACCTCCCAGGCAAGTATCCTGTTCTGTCATGTCAGTAAACCACCAGTCCCGGCTGCGTAAGCTTCTGGCTCTCAGATGTTAGCCCTGTCCTGTTCCTAACTGGGATTAATAGTTATGGTTGGCATCAGACGAAGAACTATTGATACTTAATTCTCACAAATGTTCAGAGACACCTGGGCCAGGAACAGGAGTTTAATGAGCGAGAGTCTAATGAGCTACAGGGCTTTGTTATGAATCTGTGTGATCTAACCCAACTTTGCCATTCCAGCAAGCAGAAGAATTGTACCACACAATGCTGAGGCGTTTCCGTCAGGAAAAATCAGTGTGGCTGAAATATGCCTCTTTCCTCCTGAAGCAAGGCCAGACTGAGGCTACACACAGGCTTTTGGAGCGTGCTCTCAAGGCTCTGCCCACCAAAGAACGTAAGCACTCGTTGCTAATCATAACTTGGACTATGCATTTATGGGTCTCCAGTAGATGGGCTGCCTTCTGATATGTCTGCATGTGACATTGATTATAGTAAGTGACAACTGCAGCCAGATAGTGTTGAATCTGCTTTCCTTGACTGTACAGGGAGGGGAAATTTCAGCCTGGATATCAATACTGAAGCCTCTTGTAAAACAAACAAAAAAAAATTGCAGCTCCTTTACTCTGACCCTCCACCTTGGACCAGAATCACTTCACACACTAGTCTCTGAACAGAGATGATGCTGTCTCTGTGCTTGCCTTTTCTGTGTAATTATAACTCAATTTTTGTCTCTTCATAGGAATGAGGGCTGCTGTGATCCCCTAACATGTCATTTCTTGTTCCAGATGTGGATGTCATTTCAAGGTTTGCACAGTTGGAGTTCCGTTTTGGTGACCCAGAACATGCCAAGGCCCTTTTTGAGAGCACTCTCAACAGCTACCCGAAGCGAACAGACATCTGGTCCATCTACATGGACATCATGATCAAACAGGGCAGCCAGAAGGAAGTACGGTGAGTTGTGCTATAGGCAGCTGGGAAAGGGACAGTATAGTGCTTGGAGTAACACCTGAAAAGGGCACAAGTGCCCTGCAACATGATACTGTTGAGGGCCTCCCAGAGCAAAGGAGAATTTGTATCTCATAGAGAAGAAAACAGCAAAAGCTTGTCCTCCCCAGGTCTGGAAAGACTCCAAGGAGATCTGCATGGTAGAGTTAATAGTTAATAGTAAGGAGTGACCTGCAGAACGAAAATTAGAGGGCTTTCAGCCCTTCTATCTCTTGTAACATAAAACTAAGGAGAATGGTCTCTTTTGCTGAGAGATGACAAAAGGAAGTTCAGCTTCTCACACTATAGATCCAGCTGCGGGCATTTCATGAACATCGGGTCAAATACAGTAGCTGGATCTTAGTGTAAATTGTCCTGCAACTTTACAGTTATGAAGAAGGCTTCTGCTTTGAGGCTTTCTCCAGTTCTCATGAAGTTCTCTTGAGGCATTAGATTGTGTGTCTCCCATGAGTTTCTGTACTTTGCTCAATGGCAAAGTACAGGGCTTGTGTTGAGTGCTGTCACCAACATAGCAATCTGAATCACTTTGCTTTCTTGCAGGGACATCTTTGAGAGAGTCATACACCTGAACTTAGCACCAAAGAAGATGAAATTCTTTTTTAAGCGCTACCTGGATTATGAAAAGAAATATGGTACATCAGAAACTGTCATGGCTGTTAAGACAGCAGCCCTAGAGTATGTAGAGGCCAAGAGTTCCCTCGCTGACACCTAAACACAGCACAAGTAAAAGCAGAGAGACTCCACTCTCCATGCAAAGTAGGAACTGATGTGGTGTGGAGTTTTCATGGACAGTGAATTTCTGAAGAGTATTGGTCTATGACCAAACCAAAGTAGAAACATCAAACAATCTGAAGAGAAGATCTTATAAATGTTTGCAGCTTTGCCTGAATGTTACAGATAATCTTTGTTGATGACTGAAGACAGTTTAAGTACAGATTGTTTTATAATCAATATAAACATCACCCCTACCTGGTCTGCTTTCCTATGGAAATGGTGCTGTTGTGATTCACTGTCTGTATGTACAGTGATGTGTGTTGCCATCTCTCTCTGGCAAGATAGCAGAGAAGAATCTTGCCTTTCACTTTTTTTGATACTTAGAAAGATTAACCTGAAGTTCTTCTGTGCTTCTAGCAATTGACAGAGCAACACAGAATTGTGGTGTAGATGAGGTTGGGAGCGACCGCTGGAAATTATCTGATTCAAACCCTTGCTCAAAGCAGGGTCAGCTAGAGTAGGTTGCCTGGGGCAGCATCCAGTTTGGTTTTGATTTCCAAGGATGGAGATGCTACAGACTGTCTGGCAACCTATTCTGGTGTTTGACCACGTTCACAGTAAAAAAGTAAAATAAAGGTATTTTCTTACATTTAAATAGAATTTCTTGCATTTCAATATGTGCCCATTTTCTCTTGTACTGTCCCAGGGCACTACTAAGAATAGTCTGGTTCTACCTTTTTTTTTATACTCTCCTGACAAGTATTTATACACACGGATAAGATCTGGCTTGAGCCTTTTCTTCTTCAGGCTGAAAGCTTCAGCTCTAGCCTCTCTTTGTATGGTGGATGCTCCAGTCCTGTTATCTTTCTGTTCCTTTGGAGGATTCACTCCAGTAAGCCCAGTGACTGTATCTCTGTATCTCAGCACTGGACAGATCACCCCAGATGACTCACCACTGCAGAGCAGAGGCAGAGGGGAAGAATTACCTCCTTTGGCCTTCAGATAAGGTCCTTCCTAATATACCCCCAGGATGTCCTTGGCCTTTTTAGCTGAAAAAGCTTGTACTTTTAAAGCATACAATGTCCAGTTACAAGCGATCCCATGATAACAGCCATCTTGTAACAAATAGCCAGTGTCTGATGACAGAAAAAGTCAGTGATTTTCAGTACTGGGCATCTTTTAAGAGAAATCATTGAAGTTGAAGAGAGTGTTTTTTCTGTGCTGGAAAAAAAAAATCATCCCCGGCTAATCTTCTGCATAGAAAAAGCCAGCTATTTTTGATATGCTGTCACTGGTATTGGTGTCTTATCCTTGGTCTTGTATTTCTCCAGTAAGATGTAGATGATGTGATGTTTTTTTATAGACAGAGAACTGAAAGTGAGGGAAAAAGCATGGGATGCAAAGAGGTGATTATCCAGTGTAGACACTAGCAAGTGGGTGCCCAAGTTCGAAACAATAAACTTGAATAATCTCACTCGTAGGTGCTCTGAACTTGAAACCAGAGTACTGCAGGACTCAACCCTTTTGCCTCTCTAAATGCCCAGCGTGGGCAAGGCTGAGTAATTAAGTGTTGAGTTAATTCCCAAATCCAATGGGATCTAAAACCAAGTTATTTTACTGCTTATCCCCAGGGACAGCAGGGTGCTGGACTCATGCTTAATGCTCTTCTAGAGAAGAAGGATACTTTCCTGCAACATCCAGTAGCAGCTGCTGCTATTCCTTTTTTTTGTTGTTTAAACAGCGCAACTGCAGTAATAGTGGTTTTCCTTTTATTTTTTTCCCCAAATGAATTAGTTACATAATAGAATATGTAAATAAGTGTCTGAATTGAAACCAAGATCCCTTTGAGGTATTATTTCTTTATGATTATAGGGGCTATTATAGTCTATACAATAGTCAGCAGGGAAAATGAAAGAGCTGTGTGTAATTCTGTGTACTGGAGCCTGGCTTAAGCCTGGCTTGCTGCTGGAAAGCGTGTCCTAACTGACAGCCTGTACGCTGCTCTGTGACGGCATTGCTTTCAGCCTCTACAGGAGGAGCATAGAGTGCGTGAGCTCAGCCTTCGTGATCCAGCATGCCAAGAAGACAGGCGCCTTGGCTTCCCTTTTGGTATTTTGCTTGCTTACACTGAGTTAAAAAGCTATGTGGCTTAATGTCCTACTTTGAGTGTTTTTGCAGAAGTTAATCAAGTCTACTTCTTCCCCCCACACTTTTCCTTGTCTCTTCGCTCCCAGCATTTCCCACACATTGGTAGCTCTCGCCCTGACTCCTTTCCTCCTTCAGTACTTTCTTCCTTCTGCTGAACTCACCTCACCCTCAGTGGGGAAGGATGAGTGACTACATTGGCAGGGTTATAGATAACCCTATTCATTGCAGGGGAGTTGAACTAGATGACCATTAAAGGCCACTTCCAACTCAAATGATTCTATAATTCACAAGGGCGCTGATGGGATACAAGGACCAGAAGCCCAGAGCTGCATTATCAGGGACTATGCTCAGGAGAGAAGAAAAACAGGAAAAAAAATCCTTACAATTGCATTGTTTGAGATTTGCTACATATTGGAGAAATACTACAGTGCAGTATTTTCAACAGCAGTGGTTTGCTCTGCTCCTTGCTGTCAGCTGCCGGCCCAAATCTGCCTCTCCAGGAAGATGGTGGAAAAATGGGCAAGCCGTGCAAGTCCCTGGCCCATTCCAACGCGTGGAAAGCAGCTGGAGTTAATGGAGAAGAGAGAAGCTAAACGAAGCAAAGGCTGGGCTAGACACATGCTGTATTCTTAGGATAAACAAATCCTTTAGCAAGCATTGTGTCTTGTCCCTCTCCTTCAAAAGGAGAGGAGAAGAGGAGAAGGAAGTGGAGGTGGTTCAAAGGAATGAGGGATGTCATGAAAAGAAGTAAGAGGAATATGCTCATGCTTCTGTTTCAGCAAGTTACCTTGCATCTGCTGACTTGCATGCGGGGGTGGCAAACGCATATGCGTGTTCACCCCTGAGGGCCTATGAGGAGAAATGCAAATCAACTTTTTTATCTCAAGTGAATGCAGTTTTGTTTTTTTTAACTTGCGTGTGATCATTCCTGAAGATTAGGTCTGCTGGTAGCTGGGCCTTCCCACAAATGAAAGGCAAATTACGACGGAGCTGATCATGGGTCCGGGGACGCCTCCTCCACTCGTTTATGATATGTGGGGATACTTAAAAACATAGTATCTTGGTGTTACCTGAACAGAAGAGGATGTGAATATTTAATACAAAGAAAACATAATTTCCCCGTTCTTGGCTTCAAAGGGAATATTAAAACATGCCTTCTGTGACCCCCTTAAAAAAACATCAAAAGGCAATGAAAAATAACTCATTTAATTGTTTATTTCAAATCTTGTGCATAAGCCTCTCTTGAGTTCAGTGAGCTTTTTTTTTTTTTAACAGTTCAAGGCTTTTCAGTAAAAGGCACAGTGTAAATGGAAGTTGTGTCTGTAGAGGAACTGTACAAGTAGGAAAACCAAACTCCATTGTCTTGCCTCCTCTGAAGTGTTAGGTATATAGGTCTGACTCTCAGGCAGAAAGGGGCACAGTGCCAGAACAGCCTTGAAGCCAAGGTCAGCACAGTATCAGCAATTGCAGTAGTACAACACCTCTCTGGCCTTGCTCTCTCAGTACAGCTGAGACCCTAAAACAGATAGTTTGCTGTAAGGACTGTTTAAAGCAGTGGTAAGAATTTAGTTCAGTGGTAGAGGAGTAGAGAGAGGGCTGCTCCCCTCATCCCATTCCCACAGTCTCTTGTGCTGCAGTAGCAATAGAGCAGGTGAGTGCATGTAACGCGGTCTTTTGGCTGGCAAGTTTCTTGCCCCCTTTCCCTGGAAGAAATATGCTCCGTTAGTACAGTAAAGTATAATTTTATATATACATGTGTGTGTATATATATATATCTATATATATAAAACATAATTATATGTATGTAATTCTGGCTGGGGTTTTGTTCCAGCTTGTCAACCCAACAAGCAGGACTCTCATCCAATGATGGATGAGCAATGCAATGAGCTGCACACGGTGCCGTGGTTCACTGTGAGTGCTGTTCTCCCTTTGAGCCTCCACCTGCCTGAAAGCTATTCTGCTGATGGTGTCACCTTCCAGGGTTATATTCTCATGGCTGTGACCATTTGGGCTCATTAGAGGTTGCTAGACGCTTCAATAAGAACAAAGGGAGTTTAGTGTCCTACCCAAATTTCAACTTGGTAATTACAGAGTGTCTTTCTGAATGCCTACAATATTGGTGATTCCTCCTGCCTTAGTCTCTCAGTTATTTGGTGTGCTGATGTAGTACTGACCCACTCCTTCCCAGATGCTATTGTATCCTTGTTGCTACAGGAATGTACTCACTGCTTCCCTCTTTCCCTCTGAAGCCCGTAAAGTGCTCCAGGACCTGTCAGTGTAACAGGCACTGCAGAACTGCATAAGAAGGTACTGGTGTCGATAAAAAAAGATGGGTGCGTAGGATGGCTTGGACTAGCCCTGCCACAGGGGAGACAGGTGGGACTGCAAGAGTCAGAGCTAGAAATGTTCCCAGCTCTTCCTCCCGGAGGTTTCTCATGGTGCTTAAGACAGCAGGGCTCACCAGCAGCCTGGAGGTAAGGTGTGCATCTGCTCTGCTCCCCTTATCCCTCTGGGAGCACCGGCAAGATGGTTGTCTCCAAGGGAGGGGTTCCCCAGCTCAGTGCACTGCTTATCAGCCTCTACCTTGAGGCTGTTGATTCCTTTTTACCTGCTGAGAGTAGTAATCCTGCTGGCAGGAATATTCCCAGCGAATCCATCAGCTGCACACCAATACTGATAGGCCTGCCAGGCAGACTGGGGAACTGCTCCCAACACGCGTCTGTCTTAGGAAGCCAAGAAGAGCATTTCATGGCTCTCTGGGGTTGGCCCATTCCCTTCCACCCCTTTTGCCCATTTGTGGAGCCGGCTGTAGAGGGGGAAACCCTTGTTCTCCCGGTAGATGTAGACACCCGTGATGGCGTTCCACTGGGGGCTTGGCTGGACACCCTCCACTGGGAACTCCTGCACCAGCTCCTTCTCCTCCTTGTCAAGCGCCACAAATCCAAAGAATTGCTTCACATTCTTTGCTGCCAGGATCCTGGAGTGGACTTCAGCTGTGCGGCGGAAAAGCTTGTCCTCACTGGAGCGATACTGGGCCCAGTAGGCCTCCTGCCGGTAGCTCAATGGTGAGCAGCAGTGCTTTAGGCACTTGGTGAGGAAAACCAGGACGGCGACAATCCCAATGAGCAGCCAGCCAAAGAGCTGAGAGAGAGAGGTTGCATTAGGACATGTCAAGATGGTCTTACCCACTCCATGCAGCTCTCTCCCCAACATGCCTACCTGGGACTCATATCTCAGCCTCCGTGTCACCTCATCCCTGAACTTGGTGAGGTTTGCCGGTACATCTTTGCAGGGGAACCTCGCCAGCACCTCAGCCCCAAACTCAGATGGGAACTTGTCCAGGGTGGATGGCTTGACAAACTCACTGAGGGCACAGATGTAAGCCTCCCCACGCAGCAAGGAGATGACTGACCAGGTGACAGATGCCACAGCCGCCCGGCCCATGATGGAACCGAAGAGGAGGAAGGTGGCAGCAGTGGAGAAGTTCTTGGTGCCACGCTTGTGGCACTCAGCCACTACGTTCCAGGTGTGGTTGTTCAAGATGACGCCGATGAGGAATAGTGCCAGGGCTGGGACACCGATGGCAGCCAGCCCATAGATGTAGTTACGGGCTGGGGAGCAGGGGCAATGGAAGGCAACAACTGAGAAGAGCTCCTCGCTGCCCACTGTGCCCAGGGCCACCAGGCCATTGAAGATCATCACATCTTTGCTCTTGAAGAACAAGGAGAGGAAGCGGAAATTTTCAGCGATAAGGGCAGCCATCTTATCCTGGAGATGGGGGATGAGAGGAGGTGCCTACTGCAGTGGGGGGCTGTGCTGGCCCACGTCCCAGCACCGAGGGACACGACAATAGGGAGTGAAATGACCTTGGGATGGCTGGAATGAAAGGGAGCACAACACCTTCACTACAGTCACTTAGAGCAGGTGTCCCAGCCTCTGGTGCTGGCTGCTGCTACCAGGGATATTTCAGTATGGATCGAGGAGGGATTCAGCCTAAGCAATGAGGGAAACCTCAGACTCTTTAGTTTTCCACTAAACTGTCCAAGAGCGTTTCTATAGCAAAGATTACCGAGAGGACGATCATTTCTACCCTTGTCATTAGCACATTCATAGTTTTCCTTTGGCTTTAGTCACATCCCACAGAAGTGATTAGCACTGGTGATGCTGCTGGACACTTATTGATCTCCCAGGCCTGTAATGAAGGAGGACGCTGTGTTACTGGGGAAACTGGACCCGAGCACTGGGGCATGGATGCATCCCCAGCTCTGCCACTGACTCATGCTCTAGCCCTCCCTCCTTAGACCTGATGAGTTAATATTTAGTAAAAGCCTGAAGTATGACAGGGAAACAGCAGGAAATGAGTCCCATGGGTGCTGCAAGTTTGCCTGGCAGGTTTGGATGCAGGGAGATGCTTTGTGGGAGGACCAGGCAGGAGAAGCATGAACAGGAAAGCAGCAGCTAGGGGCTGAGGCCCCACTGGAGGATGGTGTCCTGCTCCGCTCAGGAGCACCAGGAAGACACCAGGTGCCTTCCCTCGTACTGCACATAATGGCAGCTGGCCCCATGCTAATGCAGTCCCGCTCCCCCATTGGAGGTCTCTACAACAGCAAGAGATTTTACTTTCTGGGAAGACAAAGCTTATCGTGATCCAATGTACAAACACTGAATACCGATAGAGCTGGGCCTGAAATTACATAGGAGTTCTTGCTAGGATGGGATGTGGTAGGATGATTCTCTCCCACAATTGCCTTGCTGTCCCCTGTGCGAGTGTTGCTTAGCTAATTTCTTTGTTTCCTTTGCATCTGCCCCGCACCCCCGTGTGGTTTAATTTCAGGAAGCTTCAAATGTGACAAAACCTGCAGGCCTCAGGGTTTGCTGGAGGCAGGAAGGACCTGGGCAGCCACCTAACAGTCCCTAGTGGTTTGTGCAGCACTGGCAGCATCTGTGCATATCACTGTACAGCAGTTCTGGGGGAGACCTGACCCCCCAGCACAGCTGTCCCAAAATCCAGGGTGAGATATCCCTGTGCCAGCCCCAGCTACAACGAAAAGGCTATGGGGGCATTTGTGCAGGTGAGAGAAAGGCACCGTAATTCACCCTGCTCTAACAGAAGCACACAGTGCCTTTAATACCTTCCTGCATCTTCCCAGGTTTCCATATACAAAACTCCCTCCTTAAAGCCAAAACCCACAGCCACGTGACAGCAGCTCTGGCCTGCAGCTCTGGCTGCTGTGCTGTGTGATGCAAGCAAGAGCACTAAACCTCCAAACTTGCCCTGGTGTGTGGCGTTCAAATCCCTGTTATTAGAGCAAGCTGATAAGCAAGGCTTTGCAACCTCTCTTCCAGAGCAAAGCAAAAAGAAGAGGAGCTGGCAAGGAGCATGCTGTGTTGGCAGAGGGGGTTACCCTCGCTCTGCTGCTGGGTTATGATGTGAGAGATGGGTGGGTGGGATGGGAGGAGAAAAGATGCTTTCAGCAAAGGATTTTTTAGCAGGCAGTATTAGTCTTTCCCTGAGACACCTCTGAATGCAAGTGAAAAAATGCAGTCACTTACTTGGAAAGCTGTTGAAATCCTTCTGGAACTTTCTCTTGTTGGTTTTGCTCAGGCTCCAGGAGTGGGGCTCTCCCAGCAGCAAGGGGGATGAGCAGCAGGAAGCGTCCGGCTGAGGCCAGGCGGGTGAGCAAAGCAAAAGTGGGTAAAGCAGTATTCAAGTTCGGCAGCTTCCTTTGCAGTGTGCCCTGGGCTGTCAGCTTTTGGGAGGAGGGAGGGAGGAGGTTGTTCTTGAGGCCTGCTCCTGGGTGGGGCAATGAGCAGGCGCGTGGCTTCTGCTGGGTGCAAGGCTGAGGTTGTGCCTTTAAAAAAAAAAAAAAAAAAAAAAGAAAGGAAGGAAAAGCCGAGAATGAGTCAGTGGAAAAAGCACATTGGTATGTTTCAGATCTGCGATGCAGCTGTGCAGAGGCTGGCAGTGGAGAGGATGGGGTTTGCCTGCAGGACGGGAGCAATGGGTGCCTCGATGGAAAGTGATGGGGAAATTCTGGAGCCCCCAGTCTGGTCCAGATGTGATCCCCATGCTCTCCAGGGGATGCTGGTGGGACTGAGACTCGAACCCATGGGAATGAGGATGGGATTCGAGCTGAGCAGGTTGGGGCAGTGTGGGAGAAGCCCTTCCCTGGTCCCAAGTGAAGGGGCAGGAACTGCTGCTTTCGTGCCTGAGAGCTGGCTGAGCCAGTGGGGAAGATGCCAGTCTGGCTGGGTTTTCGGGAGGAGCAGGAACCCGGCACCATGAGCTCTGTCAGGTTTTACTTCTTGCCTCTAGGATGGACCCACTCTCGTGGTACGAGCAGAGGGGTGTAATGGATGCGATGCAGTGCCGTGGTTTGTGTGGGACAAGCTGTGTTTTTGGTCTGGGTGCAGCCCATGAGCTGGAGATTGCAGCACATTCTTGTCTGTCTCTGCCTTTTTGCTTTCCACTTCCTCTGTAGACTGATGCCTCGCTTTCTCCTCTCTGCTGCCTGTCCCTTGGCTCCAGTTCCAGCCTGCCTCAGAGGCCAGAGGCTCCATCCCTTTTCCCCAGCCTCTTTGTCACCGTGTCCCCAGGGTTAAGCTCAGTGCTCTCGTGAAGATCTCTTCAGCACATTCAAACCTTCAAGTAACACCCATGTTCTCCTCTGCCCAGAGCAAACCTGCGCTAAACCAATGTCTGGTCCAGCTGAGATCTTCGTCCTGAGTACTTCTCACCCCCCGACCTGGGTTTGGCTCTAACCTTACCCCATTCCTGTGCTGGCCCTGCTTTTTACAGCAGCGCGATGCTGGAGTGCACTGCGCCCCATGGCAGTCCCACACCTCCACTAAGAGCCCCACTACCAGAAATACTCCATGTCAGGACTGCAGCCTGTGGGAGCCACGCTGCATTCCCCCAATGAGGGGTCAGTTCCCAACAGTGATGAGATACATCCCCAAAATCCAGAAAAGCTGCTAGGACAAAGTGCCAGCACAGGGAGATCACCCTGCCTGCTCTGCAGGGACTCTTCCAGAATTGCTGCATGGAGCAGAGCTTTGATCCCAAAATCTAAACTGAAACTCCAAAAGCTTTTCTTTGCAAATGCACATAGGTTTCTTGGTATGTGGATGGAGCCGGCCAGCCCCGTGTGCTGATCACAGCTGTGGTGGGACTTGGGGTACAGCTTTCTGGGTGAGCCATGAACAGTGCTGAGCTGCAAGTAATGGGAGTGGAAACCGCCTTTATCTTTTAATCTCCTTTGCTTGTAAATCAGGTTTTGTGCCTATTAACTTCTGGGCAGGTGCCTTAATTACAGTTTGGGGTGTGAAGATTAATGATAAATCTGTGTCATGCTCCTTTCTCCTGGGAGTCAGCCACATTCAGCACAGTCAGCCTTTGACTATGGCTGGTTCATGCTGCAGAGCAGCACAAAGAATTCCATTGTCATTTTGTCCTTTGTTCTTCTCTCCCCACAGCCTCTGTGGAGTTAGACACCAGTAATTAAGGTTTATGTTCACAACAGTCACCTCAGTTACCAGTGAGCCATAATGGGTTGGTTTAAACAAGAACGCGGTAGGAGAAATTTCAAGAGGATGAGCATTCAGAAAGGGATGCAGCGGGGGTAAAATCTGTATTTCTAAAAGCTTTTTTTCGCCTGTGTGTTGCTAATGCAATGCAATGAGAGCAAGGAGTGAATGGAGAGATTTCCATTGCTGCCTCGAGGCCCTGGGTTCCGTCATCTCTGGGCTGTATGGAAATCAGTGCCTGCCCACTGTTGCACAAGGTTGGTGCTGCACCCTGCAGCCATGTTGCTGACCCAACTGTTCCTCCGTGGGCTGTGGCTGGCCCAGCGCCAGTCCCACATGCTGCCCCAGCTCCTCGTCCCTGCACTGAAATAAAGAAACCCCAATGGTTTTATAAACAGCCTTTATGACTCTTTTGCATCGAGCCTGAAGAGTAAGCCTGAAGTATTTATTTGGAGCTGGCTTCTCAAACAAGCACCTGGGCTGATGTATAACGTTCATCTTCATGACGGAGAGGAATCCAGGTGAAGCTGCAAGAATGGAGCATCTGCAGAAAGTTCTTGGCAGGAGGGTCAGCCTGGCCCCCACCTCTCCTGGTCCAGGCACCCTGTTCCAGGAGCTTCCCCTTGAGCCGTACCCATGACACCAACCACACTGCTCCCATCACAATGTGGGATACCCCTTCACTGGTTTATTTTTTGCATCACCTTTATTTTAAATCTTCTTATGGCCTGGAAACTGCGTGTGTGTATAGGGGTCAGTGCGTGGGGGGGATGATGGGGAGACAGGCAGTCCAGCTTGATTCTTTACTGGAGATATTGCAATACTGCCCAAATGCACAGCACTCCTTGGCGTTGCAGGGAGCTTTCCCCGCTCCAGCTCTGTCACAGGCCATGAAGTGCATATGATGAAAGAAGGGAAGTTTTGCACACTTGCGTCAGCAACTGCTTCCATACAGACATGTGGCAAGGTGCCACGGGATTCACAACATGCCCCAGCATCCCCAGGGCTCATCTATCACATTGAGGCCTTGGCCAACTGCCTTGCTCAACCCAGAGCTCATTGCCTGCATTACACAGGCTGTAGGGCTGCATATGGGGGGCAGATGGGATCACCTGGGTGCCAGTGCTGCCCTTTGGATGCTCGTCACCCCACAGTCCTTCTCCCAAAAGCGTGGCTCTGCTTCTGCTCACACCCCACTGTAGTAGGCCACAGCCTCCCGCCGGGGAGCAGAGGGTTGTGTGGGGGGCTGCCATTCCCTAGCCCAACCATTGCTGCTGTGGGGTGCAGCTGGGTGGAGGTGCAGTGGGGGCTTGCACCTATGCCAGCTCTTCAGGACTGTGTTCATGGTGCCCCAGTCGGTGATGCCCAAAAGTTTCTCTGAAGCTTCCCCAGCATCTGTGGGGGCTTTTCTAGGTGGGTGGCATTGAGTGGCCACCAGGTTCTTGCCCATGCCCTGGAAGAACTGCTGGATGCAGACCTTGGCAAAGCTCTTAGCATGCTCTGCACAGGTCTCATCAAACAGCCTGCGCTCGATGTCAATGTAGTGGGACCAATACCTGCTCTTCAGGAAGACAGCTTGGGTGAAGCAGGGCCGGAGGAATCTGACCAAGAATGCCAGCGTCGTCATCAGCAGCATGAAGCACCAGCCCAGGGCCTGTGGGGGTGAGCGGGGGATACCAGATTCATCATGGGCAGAACATAATAACCCTTTTTCCCAAGCTTCATTTCTCTTCTGAAAATAGGGATGATTCCTATCTGTCCTAAGGAACATAGGGAGAGCAGCTTTAAAACAGGAGAATACAAGCGATGGGAGAGTATTGGACCATCCTGGTTCTAGCTGTGGCCAGAAGCAGAGAACTTGAGAACAATTAAGCACAGGATGAGGAGTTATTGGCACTTTTTCATCTGCGGTTACCTGGTGTGGCTAATAAACACATGCTGGCTGTTGCCTTTTAAGCAGCAGAAGCAACTGGCCTAGGTGGTTATCAGCCCATTGCTTACATGAGCTATAGCTAGCACCCAGAGCAGCCACAGGTTAACAGCGGGTTACATGAGGTGGTGGCAGCCATGGAGTAACAACTACATCTACTCCCTCTGAAGTTGCCCAAAATGACTCTTGGTATACAGCTCCACTGTGCATCACCATCCTGGGCTGCTCAGCCTGGCCCAAGTGGGATCAGTGGTCAGGACACAGGTCCTTGCTCCAGAGCCCTGCCCCATGGTCACCTCCTGCTGTCCATGGGAATGCTGTCAAAGTGAAACCTGCCACCGTTAGGATGGAGCAGAGGGGTGCCTGTGGTCAGGAAGCCAACACCTGGACCAGGCTTGGTGGAGAGGAGTCTGACAGGCTGCTGTGAAGGGTACTTGTCCCCCTGCAAAACTGCCCATCTCTCCTCCTGCAGCTTTATTTCAATGAAAAGCCCCTCTTTAAGGAAGAGCTAAGGCTGTCAGCACCTAACCCTAAGCCATCAGAGAGGGCACGGTCGTGATGCCTCTTACCTGTGAGATGCAGCGCAGGTACCTGACGGCCACTTCATTGGCAACGAGCTCCTGCCCATCATAGATCTCCTTGCAGGGGATGCGGGCAAGGACCCGCTTCACCTCTCCATGGGGGAGGCCATGGTGGCTGGCATTGCCCAGGGCCTCCAGGGGCAGTGCGGTGCAGAAAGCACACGTGATGCACTTCCCGTCCAGCAGTGTCACTGACACCCAGACGGCCGGGGCGATCATGGCCCGCTGCGCCATGGAGCAGAACATGTAGCGCAGGACGGCCGCATCCTTCCCCCGCTGGCCCTGGGGCCGCCTCCACTCCTCGGCCAGCATGGACACGTTGTTGTTCAGCACAAAGCCCAGCAGGAACAGGATGAGGGGAGGCACCAGGAGGACGCCAAGCCCATAGGCCAGGTTGTAACGTGGCAGGCAGGGACAGTTGAAATCAAAGGCTGAGTACAGCTGGGCACTGGCCAGGGCCATGATCCCGCAGATGCCGCTCATGAAGGACTCCTGGTTGGACTGGAGGAACTGGAAGACCATCCGAAACTTATCCATTTTCCTCCTGAAACTATTCCTCCCCTATTGTGGTCCAGGCTGAGCCTTTGATTTACTTCATTCTTTCAGACCCTCTCTGCAAAGATGGACATCAGCAAGTCTCTGTACAGTTCAGCAATTCACTTACATGCTCTGACAGCCCCAGTATTTAATGCAGGAAACGCAACCTTTTTTTTTCTGTTTATTTTGCTGCTTGCAGAACTTCAAGGTTTGTATCTTCTCGCTCTTCCTCATGTCCCTGGGCCCTGGGTTGTTTCTTGTTTGCTAAATCTGGCTCCATTCTACGTCCTCATTTCTGCAGTCTCCCTGTCACCAGTCCTCTTGGCTGCTGGGCACAGGTGCTGCCTTGGCTGTGCTCTGCCCAGAGCAATCTGTGCCCTGGCAGGAAGGGGACTTGCTGGTTGGGCTCTGTGAATCTGCTTGCAAATGCAGCAGGGCAGCTGGGTGCCTCCCACGCTGGACAGGATGCCCCACCTGTGCTCTGCTAACACATATGGAAAATGGGGCTCCAGAGCTTCCCCTTCAAAATCTGCATCACCCAGAGCTTAGCTTCTACAGAAAAAACAAAAAAGAAGTGGATTTTGTTGTTGCTTTGCAACGTCTCAACTCCCATCTCACAAAGCAGCTTTGGAGCACCACATTGCTCCTTCAAGCTGCCCAAAAAATATAGGAATATTTGGACTCTAAGTGGCCTTAAACACATTGCTGCAGTGCTGACCACCAGCAAGGCATTCATTCCCTCCAGCCTGTCACCACCTGTGCTTCTGACACGTGTGTCAAAGTGGTACCACCACAGAGGTGATCACAGAGCACACCAGCACTCTGGTAACACCCAGTGAGTCCTAGCTCTGCCTGCTGCAAAGAGGTTAATTGCATGATCTCATCAAACAGAAAGAGATTTGCCTACATGAATATAGATGAGGATTATTGTATCTTTAGCTAGGAGAGTCAGCTGGCTTCTCTGCTCACCTGGTGCGTGGCTTTCTGAAGGGCAGTTTACATCAAAGCTGCCATGAATCAGCTTTGTAAATGCAGAGAAGTTTGTTTTATCTCCAGGAAATCTTTCATTAAAGATGAATGAGGAGCCTGAGTCTGTTTGTGTATAGCACGAACAGTTCTCATGGAAGCCAATAGCAAGTCAGTGGGGTTCAAAACAGGGGTCATATATGTTGATCTTGGTCTCTCTTTCCACATTTTTGTGAGAGAGAGCCTTTTTTTCTTGTGAACTTCCAGCAGGAAGCTCACTCCAACAAATTTTCTGTACAGAAACACCATGACCTCATCTGCTTGTGCTTTGGAAACCAGGCCTGGCAGAGGTGGTGCATGCCCAAGTCCATCCCAGCCTGGGGACCTGCACCTGGATGCCAAGTCAGACACCATGACAGGGAGTTGGATAGGGCTCTGTGCGCCCCAGTCAATACAGGAGACAGACAGGAAGGACAGGAAAGTGGTCACGATTCCCATGTCACCGGGGGCATTGATGGTGGGATGGAGAAAGCTGTCCTTGCAGTCAGCATCACTGTTTCATGGACTCTTGGTGGCTGAGGGGCCCTGAGGACTTCAGACACATCTGCACACTGGGTGTTAGGACAGCCCTGAGAGACAAAGAGCTGCTGAAGATCTTTGTCACCCTCTCCCTTCCTGCTGTCATACGAGAGCACATTTCCTAAAGAGCTGGTGGGAAGGGACCTCTGGGCATCGCCACTGTAAGACCAGTGGGAATCCAAATATTTTCCCATCTTTTGGGCAGTTTGAAGGAGCAACCTAGTGCTTCAACACTGCTTTGTGGAATAGGATAGAGATGTAGAAGAGAAACAGCAAGTCAGGTTTTAACTGAGCCAAACTTCTCAAGAGCGTATCTGGAACACAGACTACTGTGTGCTTCATCTCCAAGATTTCTGCATCTGCGTACAGTCACAGTACTTCTGCAATAAAACAATCCTGTGCTACCACTGGCTATTAACTCCAGAAATGGGTAGTTTGCATGAGCATAAATGCCTAATTTGCACTTGCAGGTGTCCAGGTATGAAAATCAGATGCAGTGAGTAAATCGTGGCCTGCTGCAGTAAGTTTATGTGGCTCTGCTGCAGTTCGATCACTGGAAGCTCCGAGCAGCACATTTATTTTGATTGGTGACTGATCTACTGAACTTCAGCTTGAATTGGTTCCCAGTGAGTTTAAACTGATTCAAAATAAGCCCCTCTTAAGTGAGAACATTTCTCTCTCCAACTGGTTTCGGTTAAAAATAAAAAATTCATATCCAACACTTAACAGTCAGATGCCTAAAACAGCACAACCAACCGGTCAAAAAAGGTGATCCTCCTGCTGTGTTTAGTGTTGGGGCAGCCTCCCCTTGAATGCAACTAGGCTAGGTCACTTAGTGATTGTTGGGTCAGCTGATGACTGATCAATAGATCAATATGTCAATAGCTATTAGGTCAATAGATCAAAGGTCAATGGGTCAAAGGTAAGCAGGCCAAAAGTCAATATGTATTAGGTTAAATGGTCACTAGATCAAAGATCAATAGCTCAAAGGTCATTCTTCCTGCACTGAAGGACTGTTATGACAGACTGAATCCAAAGTTATGAACTAAATGAACATCATCAGAGTTGTATGTGGATGGTCCGTTGACGATGGGAATGTTATGTGTGTATCAAAAAGCAAGATGTAAAAGGTATGGATTAAAGAGTGGATCTTGTCTTGAGTCTCTATCAAAGGTTCAAAAAATCAATGGTTCAAAGGTCAGGGGCCGAAGGGTCAAAGGGGCCGAAGGGGCTGATGTTCCACTACGTGGAGCTGGTGGTGAAACTGCCCCGATCATGGGACCTCCCCCAATAGTCCTCTAGACCTCTATCTGGCCCACCACAAGGGGGGCAAGATGGGGGTCAGAGCAGATATAGGGTAGTGCTCTATAGCAGCCCCAGAGCCACCCTGTAGCACCCCCGAACAACCCAATAACAGACCCATCACTGTCCCCAGCATCATATGGAGTCCACACAGGGTTCTGGGTCACGCAGAGTTATATATATGGGATTATGGGGTAATGGATCAGGGCTCTACCTTTGACCTATGGGGAACCACAGTCCCTTCTCACAAAGAAGACCAAGAGGTCACAAAAGACTGAGTGCCTGAGCACATACAACTTTTGTGCCAAGGACCCCCCTATCAACCAAGGCTGCCCTGTGACCAGACTGACCCTCCCACATGAGCCTTTGTACGCCTGCAAAAATCTGTGGCACTGCCCTTAAATCCTCCTGTTTCCTCCTGACACAGCTAACAAAGCTATCTCACATCTCCTTCTTTGCATTTTATGTTTTATGGCCACTCTGAGATGACTTAAAACCTGAGAGCATGGAAAGCAGCATGCAAAGGAGAGCTGTGGACCTCTGGTCTGAGCAGGGCTAGGAAAATCACTGATTTGACTTGTGTGGAGTGGTGAGTCTGCAGCAAAGCTCAGGCTGAGATTTATGGTGTCATGCCTGGTGATAGTAAACCAGAGCTGAAATTCAAAGTGCGATGTTCATTTTGAAGAAAAGCACAGGAATCACTCCCTGGAGCCAAAGAGCATGGGAAGAGCTCTGTGCCAATCCCAGTGGGCACTGCACACACAGCTCAGGGTGTGCCTGGGGTGTTTCTGTGGCATTTCAACATCAGAAAGAGCTGATTTTTTTTATCAAAGTAAGAAAAGCTCATGGTGGCGTGGAAAGATGGAGAACAGAGATGAGGGAATGAAGAGCAATGCAGCATGGAGTTTGCAGTAAGAAGTTTAATGCACCCAAGCAGCAATACTGGACAGAAATATCAGTCAAACCCATACCTTGGCTGAGACTAAACATCTACAACAGGGGCTGGAAGGAGGTGGATGAGAAAGTAATTGGCATTAGAGGCTCACAGCTTACATTCAAATGCTGCTGAAACTAAGGATGGATATGCCCAGAGAGCCGATGTAAGGATGATCCTTTGGGTAGATTGGTTTGTACTAAAATCTAACAGGGAAGTGCCTAAAAACCAGGTGTGTCCTGCCCATCGCATAGTGCTGGTGCATGCAGAGCCTTCTGAACACCAACCAGCCCAGCCAGAAGGGTTTGTCACAGCTACAAACTCTTCAAGATGACAAAAGCACAATTCAGAGCCCTTGGATGAGTATTGTCATGAATGGTGACTGATTCTGGAACTCTGGGATCTTGAGAGCTGAGTCTTTCTAGTTCTGCTGGGAGGTTCTGCTGGGAGGTTCTGCTGGGAGGTTCTGCTGGGTGCCCCAGAGCCCAGCCTTCGGACCTCGGGTTCTGGAGGGAGAGGTGAGCACTGCGGCCATCCGTCTGCTGGTCACAGCTGTGTTGACTTCAGGACAATCTCCCCTTCACACGTGAGTGTGCTGGGTGAATTTAGACCTGGCACCGCAGCTACCTGCCAAGGGTGGAGGAGATCTCTCTTGCCCTAGAGGATGTCTGTGGGTCACCTGGCTCACATCCAAGGGAGGTTTCTCATAGTACCACATTTTCAGAAGTTTGTTCACCTGATCGTGGTCTGTGATGCCCCGGAGAAGATCTTCCTCTCCCTCTTTCTCTCTAGGCAAGTTGAAGCTGTGCTGTCTGATTTCTTTCTGCATGCTTTCAAAGAAGTGAAGGATGCATTGGTGAGCAAAGAGCCGGCTGTGCTCACAGCAGGTCTCCTCAAAAATCTTCTGCTCGATGTCAATGTAGTTACTCCAGTGACGTGTCTGGAGGAGGGCAGCCTGGTTGAAGCAAGGTGAAAGCCAGCGGGCAAGGAAAACAGCTATGATGAGGATCAACAAAATGCTCCAGCCAAGGGCCTGGGTGATAAGAAATAAGCAGAGGAACGGGATCAACATAAGCATAAGGACAGGCACAAGCTGTTTGCTTGTACATCTGAGAAAGGACTTTGTGTGGTTGTGCACTGGGACTCCTGTCTACATCTGTCCCTTAAACCCAGCTCCTGAAACTGCACTTAGGCTGAGAGTGCTGGGGAGGCTGTCACCTCTTCCCAGTGAATATGTGACATTTATCTGTGCATCAGTAGCTCAATAGAATAACTCTTTGCAAGGAGTCTGGACATTTGCTTTAAGCATGGGAGTGCCTTTGGCCCTAAACAGGCAGGGTCTTTGCAGGCCTCTTATATTCCTCACAACCTGCTTTTTATTACATGGGTCTAGACTGTGCCGGTTCTTTTAGAAGCAAAATTCTGTTAATTAAAAAAAAATCCTTTCCTTCCTTCTTTTTCTCTTCTCAGGCGACTTTGGAGATTGTCACTGAGGGCACTGGCATTTTGGGACGCAAGACAGCAAAGAGCAGCCCTGATCCCAGCCAGACCACAGCAAAGTTGTGCTGAGTGAAGAGTGGGTGCCCTGAGCACCTCCCAGCCATGGGGCTGAGCTGGCAGCCACCCACCTGGGACCAGCAGCGCAGGTACCTGGACACTGCCCTGTGGGATGTGCTGTTCCTCATCAGCTCGTCCTCCTTGCAGGGCACCCTGGTGAGCATCTCCTGTGCCTGTGCCAGGGTGGCATTGGCAAAGCCCACAAACTTCTTGGGATCCACAGAGCTGCTGAAGGCACAGATCAGGCATTTGCCATCCAGCAGGGTGACCACGATCCAGACGGCTGGGGCAACCAAGGCTCGCTGCATGATGGAGCAGCACATGTACCTGAAGCAAGAGAGAGACAGGAGCTCAGCTTCTGTCTGGGAAATCCCATTTCTTCAAGGCCATTCTCACTGCGCTCTGTGCGACCTGTGTTCTGGGCAATGGCTTGTCTGTAACAGGGTGAAGCTGGTTCTCTTCGCCATTTTACTGGTATGTCTGCAATAACTGAGCTGAAGGGAAGGAAATCACAATGCTGTTGATAAAGAATGACCATGATGGTAATGGCACTCTTTTTGCACATTAGAGCATCTCATCTTCTTGCACATTTAAGCCCTGGTGGAAAACCCACACATGCACAGAACACATGCACTGATTGTGCCCCAGACCCCACACGTGTGGGGCAAAGTGTTGGGAAATGAGTTTAGAAGTAGTTGACTTACCAGGAGGATGAAAGATACAGAGAGAAGACAGGATAGAGAGAAGTGGAAGGGAGGGCTCTAATCCTGGTGCAAACCCCACCTGATGACAGCCAGGTCCTTTCTCCTGTGTCCCTGTGGCCGCCTCCACTCCTCCAGCATCACCAGAGATTGTCTGTTGAGGATGAGGCCGCAGAGGAAGAGGGCAATGGGGGGCACGAACATGATCCCCAAGCCATATGCCATGTTGTAGTGGGGCAGGCAGGGGCAGCTGAAGTCAAGGCAGGTATAAATCTTTACACTAGCCAAGGCTAACAGCCCACAGATGCCATTCATTACAGACTCTGAGTTGGTCTGGAAGTACTGGAAGATCATCCGGAAGCGGTCCATTGTGCTCTTTTAGCCAATTCTCCTCCAAGGAAACTGTTTCCCTTCGTCCCCCTTTCTGCTCCCTTGGGGATGAAGAAAACGGAAGAGGACGCACAGCTTTCAGAGTTCCTTCTTTCAACCCTTGCTATCTTCTAGTATGGCAGTTGGCAGTTTCTGTACCTGATCAGGGGAAAGGAAGCGATCCAATTTGCTGATCTTTGCCACTGCTGCCACTGTTTCTTTTTGGTGAAGCAGTCCTCCAGCCCTGGGAGGACAGGGAGGAGGCAGGAAGAGCACGCTTGGCTTTGAGCTCACCCCATGACCACTCAAACAGATTTCCCTAAATGAAAATTGGCTGAAAGGACCAACCCTGCAGTTCTGCAGCCGCCAGAACTGAGGGCTTTCCCAGTCTGGAACGGCACCTTGTGGCAAAGGCTTTGTACTGCAGAGACGTTCTTGGCATACTCACATCAATATCTGAGACCTTTGCACTGGGGCAGCTTGCATTTCCCATAAATGATGCTGGTGTCAAATCAGGTGAATGACAAAAGATACCGTCTGGTGTAAGAGAGGGTGTTGTAGTGAGAAAATGGTTGTGTTTGCTTCTAAAGCCTCTGCTTGTGTTGCTGTGGGTCATGCAGCTCTGCCTGCCAGCGACACTGTTTCCAAACAGCTTTAATGCTTGTTGGGGTTCTTATTTAATGGCTCTGCATTAATGTGCTGACTGGGGTAGGGAAAGTTTTGTGCACACATTGTAGAATGATTGCTTTAGAGAAATCATTTTGCCTTTCCAGCTCTCCTGAGCAAAAATATAGGAAAGGCTGAATATTTCCTTACAGCTAAAAAAAAATAAGGTACAAAAAGAGTAGCAAGCATCCTCTGGGTGCTGGAAGATGCAAGGGAGTCTTACTTCTTCAGAACAGTCTCCTGGCCTGGGTGTTAGAAGTCCATAAAGAACGTCTCGTGGCAATTATTGTGCACTGCTGTGATCTGAGGTCTTGCCAGTAACTCCAAGCTGAGATGAGGGGTCATTGAATTGCAGGAGAAAGACAATATTCCTTTGTTTGTTGCAAAAGGAGTTATCTGGAAGGAGAGAGAAAGAACCCTGGAGATAAGTGAATTACTAAACATGGGCAAACATTCAAAATGTTTCTCAAAACCAAAAACGTGATTATTTAGTTTTCTTTTGCTTGACGTGGGTACTGTCTTCTGAGCTAGACAGCTGCTCCATAACTGACAACGTCCAGAACTGCTCAGCACACTTTTACAGACCCATGCAGGACAGACCTTTGATTTTGGCCTACGTAGCAAAAATGCTGAGTCACAAAGCACTGATTGAGCACCTGGTGGGAGGGCAGGGCCAACCCAGGGGAGCGCAGGTGCAAGCAACAGGTGCAAGCAATGCCCCTGAGTGACTGGAAGGGATGGAGCTAGGATCCGACTCTTCCCAGACCTCATTTAAGGGCTGGCAGTGGAAGGGAGGGTATCTTGCTGGAGATCCCTGCCTATCGGAAGCCTTCTGAAGGTAAGCAAATTTTCTTCCTTTGTTTCTACATCCACAGTTTGGGACTTTGCTACCCTGCTATTACTGCTGTACTTTCTGTCACATTATAGCGTTACAGCTCAACACCACAGTATCAGAGCATAGAGGAAGGGATGGGGACACCCTTCCCTATTCCTTTGTGGGTGTAAAATAGCATTTGTGGTTTTATGGCTTCTCTACTTAAGATGATCGAGAGAGTGGTGGTATGGGCACAATAAGCCCTTACCACATAGGTGAGAACCCTTTTGGTGTGGCACAAGTGTGGCACAACCTCGCTTTAGGGAAATGAATGATTTCACTGATGAAATTTGTGTTGATCATTTAAAGTAGAACAAACTCAGTGAGATGGTGTGGTTAGCTTGGTGGCTGCTATGCAGTCCCTTCTCTTTTCTAAGATAGAGTTGGCACCCAGGAGCAGATATTTCACACAACTTGTGATCTGCTGGAACCAGGCCATGGCCACCACTTCCTGTGATGAGGGAAATCCTGGTTTACCTCATTAGGAGCTGTTTGCAGTAGTTCATAACTTTGACAAAGGAGCCCAAGTTGTTGCCCCGCTCCTTTCTGTGCTTCTGCTCCATGGGGTGGGGACCATCTGAGTGTTTTTGCTTAGCTGAGCACTTTCCCCAGGTGAAGCAAATAATGAGTAACAACCACTAAATGATTAATGAGATGCCAGCAAAAATAATGGCAGCATTGTGAGGTGTAGTTTGTTTCCACTAATACTGTTCTCTGGAGATTGGATGCTCCTGTGTTCTGCCTTGTAACTTCATTAAAGCACCAACATAAAGCTAACTGCCAGTGAGGAAATAGATGGCTTAGTTTTGTGTTGTTCTTCTTAAGAACTCATTATATATTGCTCTCCTGGCCATTGAAGCTTAACTTCTTGGCTTATGTGAAAGCCTTCTTTCCTGATCTCTGCATTATCCCAACCTTGACCTAATTTGCACCATTTCTGACTAAAAGAGCTTTTTTCAAGGCCATTTATCTGCTTGGCTTTGAGCTGATGCTGCAGCAAGATCAGTCCAGATGGAGTCTCTTTTCATCTTGAGAGTGAAATAGGGAATAGAGTGGAGAATTAGGGGATCAGGTTGATCGCTTAATATCCCGGCTCAGTGATTTTCAGACTTTTCTGATCTGCTAATGCTTGCACATCTTTTAAGGGAGGTGCAGACCTTGATAGCAGATTTAAGGATGCTGACATTTGACTAGCTTGTCTTGTTATTTTTCTCTTTTAAAATTAGGCTCTGGCCCTGGGGAGTCCACAGTTTGCAGGCTGAAAACCACTGATAACAAACTTTTCTTGATGCAGCAGTTTGTCTTCAATGTGCAGAGATGTCATAGAAAGAGCTGAGGTGTTCAGAGGGGAATGTGGCTTGGGTGAGGAAGCCCAGATCAGTGTGGTGACCCTGGGCTGGGCAGCCCTTGGTGTTGGCATAGTCCTCCTCTGGTGTTACTGCCTCATGCCAGGCCTTCCATAGTGGATTTATGGCTCCTATGCAACCACTTATATCTGTACTGTTGTCAATTTACCAAAGACCCTTAGGTAAGTCAAGGCTAAAAGCTGAATCTGCTACTGTTGTTTTTGCCATCTCCTAGAGAAACTCTTGGTCAGTAAGTGTGAGAGCTCTCTGTGAACACTGGCTACTCACATCTAGTGTTTGGGCTGGTTTGCTGTCATCCTTCTCCTGACTGCTCCAATCTTATTTAATTTAAACTGGTTGTGTTTCAGTACTTCCAGACAAGTTGTGCTGGGTAAGGTTCGGTTTGAATATAAGGAAAGACAGCTTATCCAAAAGAGTGGTTGGGCACTGGCACAGGCTGCCAAGGAAGGTGGAGTCACTGTCTATGGGGGTTTTCAAGAAATATGGAAATGTTACTTAGGGATGTGACTTAGCAGACAATATTGGTGGTGGGTGGATGGCTGGGCTATGTGATTTTTAGAGGTCTCTTCCAGCCTTTATGGTTTTATCTCTTCCAAGAAGAGATGTTATGGAAGAAGTACTTTCTTTTTGTCTATCACCAGCAACTCAGGCAGTAACCATTTGAGTTACTGGATGAGCCTCTTGAATTTACAAGGTGTGAATCATAGCACAGATTTCCTAAAGCTCTCCTGTGGCCAAAGATATGTTGCTATAATGTGAATTCACCTGTTCTAGTTGTGATTGGGCTTGACTTCAGTGCCTCTGGGACGCACTAACGATGATGTATGAATTCACTAGAGACTATCTGATTAATGTGACAGATCATTTGTAAGGAGTGATACTATATTTCTGTAACTTATATGTTGAGGAGGGAAGGAGTTTCTAAAAATATCAGGAAATTTCACTTCCCCTCCTCTCCCTCCCACACCACAGGGAAATATCTTTAATTGTGGCCTTCAGAAAAGCTGACTGTGTTTTTGAGGCAGGCAAAGAGTTATGAAGAAGCACCCGAATGTCACTGCTGTGGGGTGTGGTGCATTAGAGCTGGGGCTTTGAAACATCCACAGAGCATGTAAAACTGCTGCTTCACAGTAGCTGCAATTCATCTGCAGGCAAAATTAGAATCCTGTTTCATGAGGTTGTCTTGTCACCCAGCTCTTGCCCATCCCTGTGTACAAGAGCTGCCTTCTCACATCATTAACAGTCTTCTCTGTGTGTATTTATGTGATTTATAGAGTGCTGGATGTCTTCAGAACATGCAGAATGCAAGTGCTGTTATCTGATTGTGGCAATTCTGCATTCTTCCAAGGGAAACAGCCTCAACTTCTCAGAAGGTCTCTTCCTTTCACCAGCAGCTGATTTCCTCTGTGATGACCAATGAGTTGCAAATGATCCTTGTGGCAGATTTCATCTATGCTTGGTCATGATAAATGAGAAAATAAGACATCCTAAGAAGATCAGGATACTCAGACTTATAAGTACAACTTTCCTTTCACTGTCCAACTCGTACTTCTCTCTATCATGCTCTGATTCTGGTGCCTGTTTCAGAGCTTGAGCTCTAACAGTTAATGGGAGGAAGAGGTGGCTGCATGTTGCTGTGGGTTTGTGGCTGCAGTGCTGGCCTCTGGCATGTCTCTCCTGACTGCACCTAGGTACATATTGTGAGAATTCATACATCTTTTTAGAAGAAGCAATCCCAAGAAATCAACAAACTTCATCCAAATTGCTGTGTGATTAAAAGCCAAACAGCTATCCCAACCCCAGCAAGTTCTTGTAGACCACTAAAGACAAAACTGTGCCATCTCCATTTGGTTCTTCACAAAGCAATTCTGCCCTCTGATCCTCAGAGCACAAAATACCTTAGGAAGACAAAATTAAGGACTGCAATCCATAACCCTACTGAATTCTAACTCTTGTGGGCTCAGCAGAGAAATGGTCTTATAGGGCATGTAATTTTCCGTATCCTCTGCGTCAAGCCAAATCCTTGTGGTCCCACAGGCAATAATTACCTGCTGTGCCTTCTGTCCTGCAGAGGATAATCATCTCCTCACTTTCCCTTTTGCAGTCTCCTGTCTCTCTCCAACCACTCCTGTGTTTTTGAAGCAAATAGCCAGCATCACAGTGTGTGGGATGATAGGATCCTGTGGAATCATAATTACCACCCTCTGCTCCTTCATGTTTTAATCAAGACCCTCTGCTGGGTCTTCTCTGTAATGGGTGCTTGTCCCTCTGAGATGCTTCTTGTCTTTAAACCTCATGAAATTTACCTTTTTCTTTAGCTGATGGCAGCCCTTCTCTGCAAAATAACATGCTATAGTGACACTACAGAAAATACTTGAGGTTTCAGCCAGGGTTCCTCAGCAGCCTGTGGTCAAGAAGCTTTCTTGCAGCTCATTTCCCAGCAGAGGAGCAGCACCTCCAGCATCTTCAGCCTGCTCAGTTCCCCCCACGCCCTTCCTGATATTTACCCCATTTTCACCAGCCTCTCCTTCCCATCTGGGCTCCTGGATTTGTTGCTGAGAGCTACCCTTGTTCCTTATGAGTAAATCATCTCTGCATAGTTTAAGCTGATTTTTGGAAGGGAACAAGCTAGCAAACAGTGGCTATGAAACGACCACAGATTTGCTTTGCTGGTTGCCAGGAGCTGACTTTCCTCTGATATTTGCTGGCTCAAAACCACAGCTTTCTGACCTGAGCAGTGGAGCAGAACCATTAGCCATGTAAGTGCAAGGCAAGGGTTGTATTTTGGATTATTTCAGATTATCAAATTCTCAGTCTCTGGGTCTGGTATAATAACTGTTTTGTTAGCTTAAAGTGAGCTCTGGAAGCAGAGAAGCATTTCAACCCATCTCTTGCTTTCAAATTCCTTCCCAAAATGAGGTTAGATCCCACATCAAAGGGTTCTGACCACTGTAAAGATGGAGAAGGTGAAGGTAATAACTCTGAGACATTGGCTGCCCAGGGAGGTGGTGGGGTCAACTTCTGGAGGTTTTCAAGACAGGTGTAGATGTGGCACTGAGTGACAGTGTCTAGAGCAGTCACAGGAATGGGCTGATGGTTGCACTTGATCTTTGTGGTCTTTCCATCCTTTATGATTCTACGAAAATGCCTGTCTTGGCAGTTGGCCGTAACTGCTAGCAGTGCTGTAATTAGGACTTTGACCTTTTCAATTTGTGGAAAAAAAAAGGTTGAGTGATGGAATCATTATTTGTAAGCATCTATTTTGGCTGCTGCGTTAAATATAAGAACATCTAATGAGCTCCACTGGCATGGAACTCGCATCTCAGCAAATTCAGACTGGAAAGGAGCTGCAAGTTTTTAATAGACAGCCATTTAAACACTTAAAAAAAAGTCTCATAGTGGGGGTAGACTTGCGACTTTAAAGGAGATTTTGCTTTTCAAACATCTTACAGATGGTGAGAATCTCAGCATTAATTCTTAGGCAGAGAAGCAAATTTGCCTTTTGAATCCAGTATGTAAAACTCATGCAGAGACTTTAAGAGATGATAATGTCAGGAGTATGTTCATCAGTAGACGAGAGCTGAAAATATCTATCTGTTGATGTAGTGAATAATGATGGGGCAATGCGCAGCCACGAAGCTGTAATGCGGCCTGCAGGATTGTAGTGACAGCGTGAACAATGAGAATGGTGTGGTTAGAACTGGAGTATTTATTCCTATGGGAAGGCAGTGTTTAGTCCTTATGTTCACATTCAGCAGAGCCCACTGATGGCATCTGATTTCATATTGTAATCCTTTGTGCAGACTGGAAATTTGGAGAAAAGAACAGATCTGTCAGCAAGATTATTCAAATAATCCCTGCTGGGGACTTGTGCTTCTCTTCTGTTCTTCCCTGGTTTGGTTGTGCATTTTGAGATTTGTTTTGAAATGCATGCCAGCTGTTCCTGGCTGTCAAGCCAGAATTAAGGCGACATTTGCCTGTGGGGTTTGTCTTCACTGCTGGGGCAGGACTGTACTCTGGGGAAATAAAATAAAAAGAGTAGTTGCACCTGTTTTGCTCAATTCAGCAGTCCCTGATATTTTCCTGGTGAGAAGTGCTTCCCATTGTGAACACGCTACAGACTGTCTTTAAGAATCAGCAGGACTACACAATACTGATCTTGACATTTCTGGCTGGTTCCCACAATCTGAGTCAAAGAGCAAAGAAAAACTGTGACTTCAGATGCTAGCAGCAAGCTGCACATCCACTGCCACCAGTGTTACAGCCTCTGTAGACTGGGATGAGAAGGTGACTACTGTTATTTCCAGGCCCAGTCAAATTCAGTGCAATTAGATAGGAATCCCCATGGAAGCCAGGAGGGAACTGAGCAGTCACTCAAAGCATGGGTCTGTGTCTGGGGCTAGGAGCTGCCAGCAGCCCATCCAGTGAGGAATGTGCTGTGAGGGGAAGGATCTGGACCAAAAAGGTGTTAAAACATCACCAGTCCTCAAATGCAATATGGCTGGGAAATAAAACCATAAAATAACTTCACCTGTAGGCAAAGCAACAAATACTTTAACAGTTAACTGTTGGGCAGTGTGCCCGAATTCTTCTTTTGACAATCTAAAGCATAGTTTTAGGTGCTGGGGATGTCAAGCACATTTAGACACACAGACTAGTAGCCCTTAGCATGCTTGCCCTTCTCTAACTGGTCATGTTTACTGAAGTTTTGTTTTTCGCTGTATTCCCCAAGAAAGCTGATTTCTTGGCAGGATGCAATGTTGGCTAGCGATGACCCAATTAGAAATCTGGGCACCTCCACTGTTAATTTGTGAAGTAAATCTAATTAAAAGCAAATATTTGGATGCAGAAATAGGAATGGGATATGAGATTTGCACTAGCATCTGTCATTGGTCCTGATTTGTTCCTGCTTTAACAGAAACCCATTTAGATCTGCAAAGACTGCGGGATCTCCTTTGAAAGGAAAGAACAAAACCTGAGGGATGTTTCCATGATGTTGTCTGCCACTTCAGTAGGAATGTCCACTGTCTTGACCATGATGTTGAAACGACTGCAGGGAAAGTCCATTGACAAAGGAATCGTTTTGAGAGAGAAATTACCCAAAAGTAAAGTGAATAGGTATGAAGACCACTGCAATGTTGGCAAACGTATGGAGCTGGTAGATGCACCTCAGTGTGCTGGGGGAAGTCTGAGTTGCCCTACTTCTGGGAGTAGGGATCCAGTCTGCCTGACAGGCAGTGATACTCCAAAGAGAAGATCAAAGAGCTGATTATTAGCTATGCTAAAATCCTGTTAGATTCCTCTTGTAGATCAAAGGACCCTTTAAAGAGGGAGGAGCTGATTACCCTGGAAATAACTCCTGTTCAGCACAGGGCTTTCATGTAAGTGGTAAGATCTGACTGCTGGGATATGGTACAAATATGGTTGTTCTCTACTGGTTGGAGCTTTTCTCAGTGGAAGGAGGCACCCTTTGGCTTGCTCTAATGTGCACGTGGGGTTCAGCCCCAGCATGGGGGGCACAAGAATCTTGAGTTAAAAGTGACTTAAGCCCTCCCCACTTAAGTGTTGAAGGGCTGTAGGTGAGATTTGCATGCCAGAGCTCAAAAAAATGCAACCAGCAAGTCTAACAACCCCATTTATTCTACCCTGTTGATAGCTGTCTTCATACTATTAATTTTGAACGTAGTTCAGGGGAAGCATAAGCAACGCTTTGTAAAATGGCTGATAGAAGTGTGAAGGATGTCTTAAGTTCTGCTTGTCAGTGCAGGGAGCAGATCCTTACTGTTACTTCTGTCCCATAAGCAGACAGGCTTTGTTCATTAAAATTGAACATCCTAAATGAAGCAAAGGAAGTGATTCTCTTACTTTTGCTATTTTCCTTGCTCTTTCATATAGTGCTGTTATTGGATTTATGAAGCTTTTCATACAAGTGAAAGAACAGGAGAAATCAAACAATGGTGGAATAAAGGCATGTCTACAACTAACTTGATCTAGGTCCATAAAAACCTGTTTGGGGAAATGTGTGAATGGTCAGAGCTGTTTGATTCTACACACCATAGAGCCAGTGTGTTGTGAAGGATGGAAATTTCCTTCCTTCCCCACTCATAGAAAACATGTATCTACACTTCTTATGAAAGAGTTGACATAGGGTTTAGCTTTAAAGATCACCTGTTATTTCCTTTGTTGACTGCTGGCTGAGCGTTGTATAAGTGCTGGTGAGGATTTGCATCATCAGTCTCTGCACTTTAAGCTAGTATTTCTAGATATATCTTCTAAAGTGCTGCTGGATGCTGCTGTGAAATGTCGTCCTTTTAGGACACAAAACTATGTACAAGAAGCTGGTCACCTGTGAGTGAGAGAGCAGCCTCTTGTCACTCTGTTCCATCTTGATTCACAGTGCTGAGTTTGTGTGTGCCCCATCTCATCCTTTTACCTGGCACTGCTTCAGTTTCAGAGGTGGCAGTGATGGGGACAAACTTACCCAACACAGCTGCTGCAGTGTGTTTTGTTTTGGGGTGATGTGTCATCTGATCTGGCAGTGAGCAGAGTCCTGCCTTCAGCACAGGGACAAATCTTTCCAAATGAAGCCAACCACTGTCAAAAGAGAAATAGTTTACGTAGGTATGAAATCTGACTACTGATAGTGCTATTTTGGGTGAGGAGAAGGAGGGAGCAATGAATTCTGGGCCACATCAAGAAGGCCTGTTGCCAGCTGTCATTCAGGCAATTAAAAAAAAAGCAGCCAAACAAACTAGGATATTATCCTAACTAGGCACAGTATCTCCCAAATCATCTTTTTCTCCCTGCAGCATGCAGATGTGTATGTTGTATGGATAGGTGTGCCTTTTTTCTTCCAGACCTGTAGAAATTCTGATGCTAGGCTGCTTATAACTTGGGCCAATTAAACAACATCCATCTTCTGCAGATTCTTCTTCAATATACAGGGCAAAGAATTAGATGAATGTGTGTGTGAAGTTAGCAGGGCCCAGTGGAACAAAGCTTGGCCTGGTTGTCCTTCTCTAGCAAGATCTTCTCTCACATGACAGTAGATGCTCCCCTCGCGCTGTCTTGCTGCTTCTCCTCCAGTCTCTCTCTGACATATGCCAGAGTTGAACAGCTGAAGCTCATCCTTGAACCTGGCTTTTGAGTAATTTTTGAGAGTTCATGGATGTTCTCATAACTTAAATGTAGATGTTTGTGAGCGGATGTGACTGCAGCATCTTTCTCCTCATGTTCATTTATAGTGATAATTAAGATGTTAGCACCTTTTATGGAGCTGATGCTCATTTCAGATGAAATTTGTGGGCAGAGTGCATTATCTTGAGTGACCTCTCAGCACAGATTGCAAATGAATTGTCAGCTGCCTGTGCACAAACACAGGAAGAGAATGATAATGCAGTGCAAACTCACCCTGCTCTATTGTACAGCATAGAATCATTTGAGTTGGAAAGGACCTTTAAAGACCATCTAGTCCAACTCCCCTGCCATGAGCAGGGATACCTATGGCTAAATCAGGATGCTCAGAGCCTGGTCCAGCCTGCATCATCTCCACCAGATCTGCAATCCTTGATGGGATTGGTGTCCAGAAATTGCATGTCTGTACTCAATTCCATTGATACTACTCATACTAAGAAACCACGTTCTCACTTACTGGCATGGAAGTCCTGCAGATCTGGCAAGCTGATTAAATGTTCCCTGTTGCTGAAGCACAAGAAAAAAGTAAAAACCCAGAATCAGTATGATCCTGTTTTGTCTGTCAAGGGCCCCTGTGACAGAGCATATTTCTCACCCTGCTCAATACTTTCTGCAAGAAGAGCTGACACAAGTTGGCAGGGACAGAAGCAGCCTTTCCTAGCTCCTTATCCAACCTGAGCATGCACTAATTCAGAGGCTCTTTGACAAAGTGAACTGAGATCAGATCATGGCAGAACCCTGGTGCTGTTTTGTATTCCTCCTCACTTGGTCCTTATGGAATGAGCCCATCCCCACAGCAAGTTCCCATGGTGAGCAGTGTGCATGATGCATGTGTGAGTGCCTGTGGCTTAATGGATGACTGCACAGGGATGCTCCCTGTGCGATTATATGGATGTACCCAATGCCTACAGTCCAAAACTGAAAAAACCTCCAGAAAAGTATGTCCTCTCTTAAGAAATTCAAGGACAGGCACAGAGATTACAGAGAAGGAGGTGAGACTGCTGGCTGCCAACAATTAGATTCAGCAGGGTGGAAGGTGTTGTATGGCAAAGTGACAGGAAGCTGCTTGCCTAATGATAATTCCAGCCTTGTGTTTGTGGCTGAAAATAGTGTTCACAGGGGATATGAATATGAACAAAAGGTGTGACTGTCCCACCTCTGCACATGAGTTTCCTGCTGGTGGGTTCACCACCGGGCCAGAGCAGGACCCAACTACAACATGGCTGCATCCATACTACAACACCTATCATTGAGAAGTGTTTGAGAAGGAGCTCCAGCCCTGTGTGATCATGGTAATGCCTGACTGGTGTGGTCAGCCCTCTGGGGAGGAGGAAGGGTGCAACACCATGGCACGCAGCTCACCTGTATTGCAGAGCAGGGCCTGATGGTTACAGCTAGCCCATCCCATTGCATGGAGAAAGAGTCCTCATCCTGATGTCAGCATCAATTATTGTCACACATCTTCAATGTTTCTTATCATCTCTTACCAGTCAACCTCAAAAAGGCTTCAGAAAGTTTTATATTTGGGTGGTTTCAAAGAATAGTGCTTTTTAGTCTTTTGGGTGGGGGCTTCATGGCAGTAACAGTTTTACTGTGAAGAATATGCATGTGTAGCCTGTGACCGGGAGGAGATTTTCAGATATTCCCTAGGAGGAGGCAGAGTGGAGGTGGACAGACAAAAATCACCTTTTAGAAAGCAGCTGACCAGCAGAGATGTCATTCAACTGGAGGAGGAATGAGATGTTTTTGAGCCCTGACACTGCTGAGCTGAAGCAGTGCTTCACCTTCAGCATCTCCTGACATCCCAGGCAAAGCTTGCAAAAGCATCTCCAGAACCTACAGTGCTCTTTGGAGTGAACGTAAATATACAGAGACACATTCTACATAGGTGTTTCATCGCCGGTCCCGGGACCGAGTTCTGCTTCCCCACGTGTCCCCACCTGTGGCATCGACGGTGGCACATCTGGGCTGTGCACTCCCTCCCGGAGCGGAACAGCTGTCTCCATAGCGACGGGGAGCGGCGGGGGGGCCTCGGTGCCGCTGCCCCGCCCCGCCGTACCGAGCCGCCGCGGAGCCGGCGCGCCCCCGCGGAGGGCAGCGGCGGCGCGGGGCTATGGGGATGGGAGCGGGGCTGTGAGCGCGGCCGGAGCGCTGCTCCCTCCCCGGTACCACCACAGCTCCACGGGAGAGACCCCGCGCGGTGTCGCCCGGCCCGGCTTGGCTCGGTTCGGATGCGGCCATGGGCAGCCGCTTCTCCAGAATCCCCGCGCTGCCCCGCGGCGGGCAGGGCCGGCTGCACCGTGCCCGTCACCACCACCTCAAAGGTACGGCTCGGCCGGCACCCCGTGGCGGGATGGGCACCTGGGCAGGACGGAAACCCTGCGCCGCGCAGGGACACCGGTTTGGGATGAGCACCCAGAGCACTCCTGGGCGCGGTGGGGTGGGATGCCCTACGCCTGGCACTCCATGTGCAGGTCCCCTTCATGTGCAGCCGCGCCCCAGGAAAGCATGGGGACAGCTTGTTGGAGGTGCCGGACCACCGAAGTGTCCCCAGGTGTTTCCCTGCCGATGACTCCTTTGCTTTGGCATCTTTTCTGGGTGCTTCAGAGATCTATCTGTGTGGTGTGGGCTGTCAGTCCCGTTTGCAGGAGGGCAGGGGATGTTTGGGGCACCCTGCCCAGCTTGTGTGGTTATTCTGAAATCCCTTTGCTGAAATCCTGGACCGCCATCAGGACCCAGTCGGATGGGGCTGACTTCTGTAAGGCGAAGCAAGTGGGAGTGACTGCCGGGGTCTCCTCTGTCCCTGCCCTTTTTTGCCCCCCTTTTGCTATTGCAGAAAATAACCTGTCCTTCTGGAAGGGGATTTCTTGGGCAGCAGTGTGCACTGTGTGCGTTTGATGTGATCTTTTGTTAAGCACACTTATCCAGACGAGGCGCAGAATGATGGGGAGAGGATGTCCAACATCCCTCTGTAAGCAAGGAGTAAGGCGGGTGCTGTTCCCGTAGCCGTTTCAGATGTTCAGTACTTGTTGCATCTTCCCTGATGTTGTGGAATTTGCACCCACCAGTCTGGGAAATAGGGATGCTGGTATTCTCCCTCGTTTGTACTGAGCTTTTGGATGCTTCTTTGGTATGGTCGAGGGGAGTGGAATGGGTTAACGATGAGCTGGGCAACTGGTTGCCATACAGAGGGATTCTCTGGTTATCCTTCCCTTCCACCTCTCTGCTCCCTTCCTCTGTGCCTGGATGGTATAGAGCAGTTGCATGAGCTGAGAGTGATTATATTACGGCTTTCTTAATGGCTGTGTGAGGAGAAGGTGAGGAATGCTTACTGTTCTGCCACAGACAGTGGATGTGCTTAGAATTAAACCTGCAAGGAGAGGGTACTGAACTCTACATGGTGAACCTTCATCCTCTGTCAATGCAAACCAGAAGGTACATGCAATGCTGTAGTAGCTGGTGTGCAATTGTAAAGTGCCAGAGAGGATTTATCTCCACGAATCGTGCTGTCAGCTGGAAGTCTTTCTGGAGCAACCTTAAGCAGATAAGAATTTATAAACTGGAGCCAGAAGGGACACTGCCACTTAATCCATTATCAGTGGCTTACGTGAGCTTTCTGAGATGCTCTGTATGGATCACCCGACTAGGGGTGTGTGTGGGGGGGACTAATGGCACTTTTGTTTGTCTTGTTCTTCCTTTAATTTCCATTTTAATTAAATTCCTACCTGTGCCAAGGCAGCAAGTAGAAATATTTCCCTATCTGTAACGTAGCAGAACAGTGAAATCATTTTAGTTTTGAGTAAAGAGTAAGATGCTTTTGCTGCAAAAATCGAGCGACTGCCAGGGACAATATGTGCCTTTTCTGTCTTTCTTGAAACCAAACTGCCTCAGGTCCTACATTTAAATGCAGAATAAACAAGTCTGATTGGATCTGACAGGTTCCTGTAAAATGGTCTGGAGGCAGAGCAGTGAAAGTACGAATGTCACACAGTGGTGTTACAAATCTGCCATTTAACATTTTGTAATGTGCATTTTAATTGAAGGTCCCCAGTTCTGCCCTGGGTGCCTGGCTCTGCAAGGGGCACGGAGCTTTGTAATGCGGCCACCATGGAGTACTCTCCCACTCGATGCCAGGGCTGATAGGCGCCTGCTTGCTGAAGAAGCCACACTAGGTGATCTAGGGGCTGTGAAGTCAGCTTCTGCCTTATGAGCTCATCTCTGCTATATAAGAAGACCTCTATGCTGAGTAGATGTGCTTCCCACGTGCACTGAAAGTTTTTATACGTTTCCTCTCCTGCTTGTCCTGCTTAAAAATGTTTCTCTTTAGTTGAGCAGGTCTTCTGAAGGCCATGTGATGCTTTTGGTGGTACTGAAGGTGTAACACAGAAATAAAATCTGGAACTCCAGGCTGATTGTTTTAGAGCTGCTTTCAGAGCTGGGCAATGCTTTGAGATGGGATCTGCCCAGCCCTTTATAAAAGGGCTTTGAGATGCTGTTCAATAGAAGTCGCTAGATGCAAGGACTTTAGGACCTCTTCCAGAGCACTCAGTCACCCTCAGTGCTGTTGTCACTGTTGTGCCTTCAGGCTTTAATCAGAGAATAACAGAATGGTTGGGTTGGAAGGGACCTTAAAGCCCACCCAGTTCCAATCCTCTGCCATGGGCTGAGTGCCACTCACCAGGTCAGGGCCCCAGGTGGCCTTGGGCAGCTCCAGGGATGGGAGGCCAGTGTGGAGACAGTGAAAACTAAAGTCAGTGGAACAGGAGACATCCAGGACTTCAGCTGTTTGGATGCCACAGCCCTGAGCAGATGTTAACCTTGAAGTTAACAGCCAGTGGCTGGAAGGAGGTCATCATTTGGAGGTATAATGATGAGACTAAAGTGAGATTATTGTCAGCATTCCTGTGAATTCTTCACTTCCCATAACACAGATGTAGCTGTTTCCTTGGGGTGATAGAAGGTGATCCGTTGTGTACTTTCTTAATGAGCAAAAGATGGTGATTATTTGATAACGATCTCCTTATGATGTAGGCTGATAAACTCCAGCAAATATTTGCTCTCCACCCTCCCTGAAACATCGTTTGTGACTGCCACCAAACAAGGTGTGTGTGGCTGTTTGGTGTAGAATGCAGCGTGGGCTGCATACCCTCTCTGGGCTGTGGTGTTGCTGTTCCAGGATGTTAGGAATGCTTTTTTGCTGGTTCTCGGGCCAGAGGTGAGGTGTGGGACCTCAATTCCACCTCCTGGGCTCTGTGGGGAAGTGACTTTATATCCTCACTTGTCCTCCATGTCCTCAGCTGTAAGGCTTAGCCAGTTCTGTGGACCGCAGATCAATATTATATTGTAGAAGCTAAGAGGCATTACTGTCTCCTCTCTTCAGTCCTCTCCTCCAGCCTGTCAGGCAGGTTTGCTGCTCTTTCCTGAGCCTCCTCTTGCCTCAGAAGGCTGCACTCCATGGTGAGTGACAGCCTGTGGGATTTCTTCCTATCATTTTTCTCGTGGGTTAATGCACCTGTGATATTTATGCAAAAGAATGCATGCACTACAGTCGAGACAGCCTGAGGTAGTCAGAGACGCTCTTCTCGGCATTGGCTGATTACTCATGGGTTATTCTCTATTATTTGCATGGCAGTGGCATCTGGAGGCTCCCATGGAGATCTGAGTCATGCTGGGCTGGTTGCTTCTCTGGTCCCTGACGGAAAACTGCTCCGTACGCGCTGCTCAGATAACTCTAACTCATGTGCCTGGGTGATCTCTGCAAGACACTCTGGGGTTTGTGTCTCTGGAGTACCCTGTGAAGCAGGCTGGTACCTTGGTGGGACAGGCCTGGCCAGTGGGGATGCTAGTCATGATGATATGCCTTATGGGCTTATGTAGTTTTTGCCTGCATTTTTGCTCTTGCTGTTTTGAATGTTATATGTCCCACTGACACGTAAATAAGTCAGAATTTTTCTCCTTTCGCTAGTATTTTATGAGTCTCTGAAATAAATGCAGAAGATAGTGATCTGCCTGGTGTACGCATTGCAATAATTACATGTTGTTGACAGGAAAGAATATTGCACTGCCAGCTCCGTTTCTTGCACTTGCAAGATAAAAGCAAGTGTGGAGTAAAAGGACACTAGCAGCTGATGAATGTGGGGACTGGAGGGTCGGGGTGCAAGCACAGCACTGAGAGAATGTTGGTAGTGATGCCATGGGTTCACCTCAGCTCCCATTGCTGTTGTAATTGATTCTTCTTCAAAGTATCATTTCATTTTTCTTCCAGCCTTGGGAAGTCAGAAGGTTTGCTGTTCCAGACTTTGAAGGTTGCCTTCAGCTTCCTGCCCTTCTGCTTTCGTTCTGTCTTGGGTTGTGCATTTCCCTCTGACCGCTGGCGCGCCTGGGTTGTAGGTGGAAGCGTTGGCCTGGCTCTGGTTCTCAGGTTTATACGACCTTTTCTCAAGCACTATGAACTTTGATTTATTGCATTTAAACTGCCTAAAATTGCCTAGTGTTCCAAACACAGCAATTTATTGATGTTGCTTTTCTTTTCAATTCTCCTTTTCATAAGGTACAGAAGCCTGTTGGTGAAGCAGGTAATGGTGCAGCTTGTCAGAAATTTCCCAGGAAATCATGTGGTGCTTTGCTAACAACATTTCCCAAGGGAAGACCTAGAAACCAAAACAGGCTATTGAGCAGAAAATATTAGTCTAAGTCTCAATAGCAGTTAAAAAAGCGAGTGTAATATTAGAAATTATAAGGGAAGCCAAACAGAAATAGAGGCCGCGAGTAAACTGTTGTATAAATCTAGGTCTACTTCTGGTTCTTCACCTTTTACCATCTTGAAAAAGATAAAGGAGAACCAAAAACAGGAGGGCAACAAGGGTGGATGATCAAAGGTCTGGAATAATTTAATGTAAGGAGTGATTGAATAAGCTTGAACTCTAACCTCTGATGCAGAGGGGTGGTAAATGACCGAGATCTAAAAGTCACAACTGACACACAGAAAAGGGACAGAACTCCACTATTCACTGTCTTTTCCAGTATAAGAACCAGGAGGACATCCAATGCAGTTGGTAGATTCCAGGTCTGTTTGAACAGAAAGAGGCTGCAACTATCTACAGTAGCTCTCAGAGCTCATTAATAGTAGATGTTATAAGTGCAAAAATGGGTCCAATTTTACAGGAGATTGGAGGAGGTCATGAAAGAGGAATTCTTTGAAGTTTGCTACATACAAAGACCGCACGTTCACCCTGCTCTTATGGGCTTTCCTGAGACCTACCCATATTCAGCTGATAATGACAATGCTGAGCTGAGAATTCAGAAATTCTCCACACTGATGACAGAGGGAGCTGGGATGTTCAGAGATTGCAGTGTGGCTGGAGGCATACAGCCTGCTCCTGATGTTAGCCAATTTCTAGCTGGATACATCCTCTTTGCTGTAAGCATCCCTGCCCGGGTTCTTGCGGAGTGGTTCATCGCCATGGCAGCCTCAGAGTCTCGCACAGAACAGAACATCCAGGCTTTATCTGGGAGACAGCAGGGATTGCCATGAGGTCCACGTGCAAAATCCCACTGTGTCTCTCATGGATGAGGCTGTGCCTCTTGCATCCTGGAGTTTTTAACAATAAAGGTGCTTTTGTATGGATTGGCTTTTTTGAGTAAGAGAAAGCAGTTTCTCTTAGCTTACTTTGACACCCCAAGCCACAAGGGATCTAAGTAGCCCCCACTTTGTTTAGTTTCCAAGACTACAGAAATGCCAGATTTTGTGGAGAACTCTGTATCTGGGGAAGGTTTCTAATACAGAGGCTTGGAAGACTTCAGATTTGGCAGCTTTTCTTACCTACTGCTGCTAGGATAATTGCAGGAACCAGCTACTTCTGCATCACTGAAATTGTTGCCCATGGCAAGTACACAAGTACATGTTGTTATGTTTACGGTATGTAACTTTGCTGTGGCTATTTGCTTCAAGGTGAGGATCCATGTGTTCTCTGGCTTTGGCTGCCTTGAAATTTTAGAACACCTGAGGAATGCAATTCTGAACTGTCCTGAGGAATGGGGTCTGCAACACCCATGTTTTGGTAGCACCTCCATCCCGCAGTCTCTGTCTATGGCTGATCTGAGATTAACCTGATTGATGGCACCCTGCCCACAGTCAGTGACAAATCCCAAAGTCATTTCTGACTTTAATCACAGCACTGTGCAGGTGCTTAGTGCTGTGCTGCAAATTGACAAATCCCAAAGTAGTTTTGGAGACAGGAGCTGAATTTTAAACTTACAGCCTGGCAATGGTTAAAGCTTCTGCTGTGACTGCAACATGTATACCCAAACCTAATATGCCTGGTAACCTAGCTACATAGGGTAGTGCTGGCTGTGTAGCTGGGGAGGAAGGTAGGCATGTGGGTCATATTTGAAGGTCTAGATTGATGCATCTCTGTAGTTAAAATTGAGCCAGGGCAAGTTTTCATCTCCAATCACTCTTGGGCACCTCTAGCTGGTAAAAACAAGTTGAATATAAGATTCTAGTTCATGTTTGTATAATATTAGTTATCTGGCCTTCCAGTGACAGGATTAAAATAGGATTGTGTTCTAAAATTACAGAGTAGAGGATGCCATGGTGGCATTATGCATACAACACTGTTAGACAGCCTCGGTTCATCTCTTTGCTGAAGCATGGGGAAGGATTCTCAGCTCACTGGCTCAAACCTCAGAGCTATTTTATGCAAAAATCTGGAAAGTAAATGTTAATAGTTCTCAGTCAGCATCTCAGATAAACTACTGTGCAATTTTTCTGTTGATCTAAAAAACCCAATGCTTCACACACTGTGTAAACATTTTTTGGAAAACTAATACTAAGATCTTAGACAAAATAAATTCTAAAGCTCTGGCATTTCTTGCAGAGTCTCCCTCCTCTCTTTGTTCCTTCTTATGCAGTATTTGGGTTTCGTGCTGCTAACACCGATGCTTACAGCTGTTCCTGCATGTGTGGGTTTACACACGTGCATGGGCATAGGCAGGGGATTTCCTGCTGCCTACTGAACTCATCACTTGACTGGTATGGCCAGAACACACATGCTGTCTAGCATCGAGTCTAGAGAAGACTGGCAACTCGCTCATAATTTTCCAGTTGTATTACAGTACTTTTGGAAGAACAATGGACGGGGAGCTCTGTAATTGTCCAGGGCCAACTATTACTGGTGGGACAAGTCTGTGGGCTGGCCATGGGGTGGCTGCAAGTGTTCTCTGTCAAACATAGCTCTGCCTTTGCCTGGAACGACTTTGCCTTGTTTGTGCTCTCTGTGTTGTGCTCCCTGTGGCTTGTCTCATGAAGGGGAATCGGAGGCAACTTATCACGTATAATTAAAGCTTTATATTTGATTTGGGAAACAGCTGCTGCATATTTTGCCAGCCAGACTAGGAGAGTATGCTGGGAAGCAATTGTGTGAATGATTGAAGAGGGAGAAAGTTGATGAAAAGTTCCATTGGCCCAGTGAAAGTGTTTCTACTCTTGATGTGTCTTTAAAAAAACAAACCATTTTGGGTAATTGAAAAGGTGGTTTTTGCTTTCAAACAAAATGCTTTGAAAATCTGTTGGGTGAGAGCAGCAAATGGGTCAAGTTTGGCATGTTTGGAGCATTTCCATTCATTTTCAAATAGAGGATTCAGAAGAGGTTATAGGTCCATTTCCTAAAACTGAGGGAAAGGTGGTGCCAACAAGAGCTTTTCTCAGCAACAGTCACACCTATCCTGAAAAGGCATTTTTTTAGTGGTAATAGAATCGGATTTGGTAAACTGTGTTTCTCTATATACGAGAGGTCTCAGTGCTTACATCCATTAAATTTTATAACAAATGAGAAGAATTCTTATCTGAAAAACATATTTGAAGTCATTGAAAATACTCTTTTTGTGCAAAGAACTTGCTAAAAGGCAAGTAAAGGTTTTCAGGATAGAATTTTCTAATGGGCCTGCATAAGCATTTTGGGTTATGCTTTGAGAGGAGGTCTCGTTCTACTGAGGCACGAAGTGAGGAGCCTGGCTTCTGAAGAGACAAAGCTCAGAGAGATGCTGAGTAGAGGTGGAAATGTGGGATCCTTTATCCCAGAGGAATTGATCAGGAGCACTTTTGAGGTAGTGGTTTCTTACCTGGGGAGCTGAGTGAGAGCATGAACATCTTTATGAACAGCCTCTGTCTGGACATTCCTCTGGCTTCATTTTACTTGAAAGCTGGAGATCACACCCTGACCCCGTCAGAAGAAACATGATCATGATATGCTTTATTCATTCTAATTCACATTGACTTCCCGTATGTCAACATATGATTTAAATACCCCGCTGATCATCTTTTATCCTCTGTTAGGCATAAGCTCTGCTTGATTTCCCTTTAACTGCTAGTTGGATGGAGATGTGACTATGTTTTGTGCTCTGCTGCTCATCAACACCATCTAATGTGAAGAGAACACTGGACTCTTAACTTGCTGATGGACAGCTTTGGCAGATAAGCTGAGCAGCAGTAGATCCAGAGCTCATTCGCTTTCCAGATTACAACTTTTTATCAGAAGTTCAGTTCAAATCTCCTTCTTGAGTGGTATCTGTGCAATTGAGTATTTAATTATATTAGTATTACTCTAAATTTCTCTTGTTTGAGCAACTGGTGCAATTGCATTTTTAAATATAGATATATCTCACAGGATCACTTTGTCCATGAGAAATGTTTATCTTTTGTATTTAGCAAGTATTTACTGGGTAGGAAGGAAAGAGATGGTTTCCCACAGAAATAATGACTCCTCTTAGAGGACAGGATGCAAAAAACTGTAAAAGTCACAGACAGAATCTGTGTTCTATAGAATCATATAATCATTAAGATTGGAAAAGACCTCTAAGATTACCCAGTTCAATCATCAACCCATCCCCACTGTGGCCACTAACCGCATTCCTCAGTGCCACATCTCCGTGGTTATTGAACACCCCCAGAGAAGGTGACCCCACCACCTCCCTGGGCAGCCTGTGCCAATGCCTCACCACTCTTTCTGGGAAGAAATTTTTCCAGCTATCCAACCCAAATCTCCCCTGGTGCAATTTGAGGCTATTCCCTCTTGCTGTTACCCAGGAGAAGAGGCTGACCCCCACCTTGCCACAGCTCTTTTCAGTATGGAGCAATAAAGTCTCCCCTGAGCCTCCTCTTCTCCAGACTAAACAATCCCAGTTCCCTCAGCTGCTCCTCCTAAGACCTGTATTCCAGACAAAAATAAAGACTGAAAGAACCCAAATCTATGAATACCTTTTATTTTTAAAGCTTTAGAGTTGTGATGCTAAGTAATAATTACAGACCCCAGAGCTTTACTCATCCACTTGAGACTTAAGGATGTGGCTTAGTGAGCAATATTGGCGGTAGGTGGATGGTTGGACTAGATCATCTTAGGGGTCTTTTCCAACCTGCACGATTCTATGTCCTGCGTTCATTTTGGCAGAAAGTTCTTACCTATGCTGGATGATTAATGGCCTGTATAGACAATTTGCTGTGCAGTGCATTGCTTTGGGCAATTGTTCTCAGCTTGGATTGACTGCATTGGTGGGCTTAGCAGAGGGAGTAAAAATCTGTTTGGGGTTTCAAGCAGAGAGGTCCTGCAGGTGGGATGCGTTGCAATGAATGAGGTGAGCTGTGCTTGCTGTTGTCCATGCTCTGCATTTGGTGGCTGAGCAGATATCATCGGCCTCCAGTTGTCAGCCCAGCGTGAAGCCCAGGAGGAGAAATTACCGAGTGATGGGTGGGAATAGAGACTGAGGGTAAACTCCCAATTTGGAAATGTTAATGTTACATCCATTATTAATAGCCCCACTGTGAAAGAAAAAGAATTGCTGCAAACAGAGCTGTGGCACAGGGAAGTGGCAGGCAAAATTAAAATTTCATTCTTGCCATGGTCTTACAGTAAAGGTTTTGTGAAACACAGCCGGCAATGCCACTATAAATAGTCTCGTTATCTCATCTTCCAACTCAGACTATGACAGAAGATTACAAATAGGGAAACAGTGCCGTGTAGCTTTTAGCTATTTTCCCACTGCTTCCCTGGCTTCTGCAAGAGCTTTATTGCTGTGCCCCTTGTAATTCAGATGGAGACAACATTATTCACGAGTACAGCATGTCACTAGCAGGAGGAGAGATCAGATAAAACCCAGAAGATTTATGACATAGTTTAGATAAGGCCACATAGGAACTGGGAGGAGGGAAGCAGTAAGTCAGAGCCCAGCAGTGTTTCTCAGGGTGTGGTGAGAACATCCTCATGCCAGCTCTGCTGGCTCACGTACAGAGCATTATGAAGATGGAGGTGCAGGTGGAAGGGATGTCACATCCTCTCCTCCCATCTCCCTGCCCTGCTGGGGATGCAAGTGCTCAGTTTTGACCCTTCCCTGGAGCTCTACATCGCCTGTGTCACAGTACCTGTAGGCAGTGAGGAGAGCTGAGTCCTGGGAAAGGGTTAAAAATGCTCTTTTGAAGCCTTTGTACATGGACACAAATGACCTTTTCCCACAGAGGACTGCTTCCTCAACCTTTATTGAATAATGCAACCTTGCTGTGGCCATGGGAAGAGGTGGGAGGGAGTATGGCTGTTGTAAAACCTTAGCACCATGAGACTCAGACCATCCTCTTTTTCCTGAGTCCTAAGATAGACTGATGTCTAGGAAGATAAAATGATTCATTTGTATTTTGCACAACTGAGTGGCAGGAAGACTGCGTTCATCTGCTCTTACATCCATCAGTTCCTACAGAGTCCATGTCATCCATTTTTGCCTCCCAGAGAGATGCTGGGAGTCGAGGACTTCCCTTGCATCCCCAGCCCATGGAGGGAGCCAGCAGGTGTTCTCCACATCCCTAGCTCACAGCACCCCCAGCATCCTGCTGAGCAATCACATTCAGCTCTGCTGACTCACTGCCTCTTGCAGCCCTCTGAAAAGCATCCTTAAATAGTGCTGAAAACAAATGAGCCAGAGGACGTTCCTGATTCTGCCTGGTTCAACTGAGGCCCAATGTTGGTAGCAAATTATTTGAGTTTTTCCAACCCCTCACCCCATATTCTGGGTGAAATGGCATTTCAGCTTAAACTCCCAGGCATAAGCAATCAGAAGTTCTGGATCAGAAGCTTCCTGGGCATGGGCACTCTCAAGCTGTTCATCAGGAAGGAGAATTACCTTCTCGTGATTAGATTCTGCAAGCAGATCAAATTTGCTGCTCCAACAGAGGTTTTATATATAGGAAAATGCTCCCAGGTGTGCTTTTAGTAGTGCTTCTGGGTGCTAAGCATTGATTAACAAGAGGCACCCAAACCGTACTACGGCTGAGGCAGAGCAGGGTGCTTTTGCTCTGATCCAGGGAGCTGATTGAATTCAGTGACAGATGCCAAGTATTTATGTCCTTGCCTGAGTTTATCTGTTAAATTAGAAAGTGTTAAAAGCTGGAGTTATTTCAGGAATAAATGCATTAAATAGTGATGGAGAGCTCCAGATAGGTATTGGTGGGATGGTATTTTATTTTTATGGATGCTTGTCCAAAGCGTATTACTCAGAACATCAGAATAGAAAGCTGCAAGGATAACACACTGTGCTAGATTTACACCAGAATACTTGAGTTGAATTCGGAGAGCCCAGTGTCTTTCTTTGTGACATTGCTTGGAATCATGAATAATGCAATTATAGAATCATAAAATCAATGAAGTTGGAAAAGACCTCTAAGATCACCCAGTCCAGTCATCCACTTACCACCTACCAGGGAAAATAAGTTATATTTATTGTACATGCACAATTGCATATATTAGTAAGCAATTGTAATTTTTGCTGTGAGGTTCCTGGCAGTTGAAATAAGGGGAGAGAGAATTATTTTAAGTATGTTATTTAGCATGTTGATAAATGTCCAAACTCTGGAGAAGCTGTTATTTGCCTTGAAAACCATTGCAAACACATCTTCTGGTTCCTTTTGCTCATTCTCCCTCCAACCAGTGATCTTTCTCCATTTGATTTATTCTGTAGTGTTGACAGTAGTGTGGGTTTTTTTGTTTAATTTATTCTGTAACTTCACCTAAAATAGATTCTGACCTTTAATTTTGTTTATAGCTTGCATATGATTCTTTATAGTTTCAAATTCTTTTTATTTTATTATCACCTCCTTAATAAGTATCGTACCCTTTTTTTTTTTTTTTTTTTTTTTTAACCATTATCTAGCCTTTCAAACTTTCCACGGGCCATCTTGAAACCCTTGAATCATACAATCATTCAGGTTGGAAATAACCTCTATGATCATCTAATCCAACCATCCACCTACCACCAATATTGCCCATTAAACCATAAATGGTGACAATTTACAGCTGAACCAAGACTCAGGGTGAGGCTGAACATCCGACCCATAAACTCCAGGCAAGTTGTCCCATTTCCAGTGCCTCTAAGCCATCTTATGCCTCAGATATTAATACGTATCTGCTCCTTACAATTTGCCTTCTGCTATGCTCCATCAAATAATACAATGCTGTAATTATTTGTGACAGTGAAAATCTCCAAAAGCATTCAAATAAAAGCCAAAGCATGTCCTGTGTGGGGAGGTTATAATACAAAGATGGCTTGCTTTGCCTGCAGGTCACATTGACACACAAGGCAGAAATACCCGTACAAGATGAGCCCTAGATGTGCTAGATTTAAGGGGGAACTCTGTCGCTCCTGCCATGGGACTATTTTCAGGTGCTTGGCTGAGTGAATGACCCAAATATAGTTTAAGCCTATGACTATTTAATTTTCATAGCAATGCAAATACACTGGGTGAAGGCTAGGAGCTCTGCATCTAATTTAGCAGTGTTGCTTTAGCAACATCGTGCAGGATGCAAATAGTCTCCTTGGTAACACTTCCTAAGTGGCATTAGATAAGCGCTGGTTACAAACACGGAAGCAGATCAGAAGGAGAGACACGCTCTTGTCCTGTACCTTTTTATAGCCCCAGACATCACGATTAGTGGTGCTTCTGGGCTGGGATCACGTACAGGAGCTGCCTCAAAAGCAGATTTGAGTTCCTTTGTTGAGTTTTGAAGACCTTTTCCTGGGAAGCAGCAGCACAGTAGGGACTGAAGGTGACAAATGGGGTCACTTAGTGCTCAGAGACAGGGCAGTTGCTTCTGCTGTTGGCAGTGTCATATAGAAAGAGCCATGAATAGAGGCAGCTTTTCCAGCTCTCATAACTGATTTTTTTTTCTCCCCTGGAGAGAAACTGCAGGGCTTGCACGAGAATCCTAGCTTTTGTTTAACCCCCACCTCTCCAATTCTGTGTACTTCTCTTTTACATACAAAAGCTGCAAGGTATAAAATGAATATGACCTAATGGCTCAAAAATCAGAAAGCATACAAAAGATCTGCCAGTGCTTTTGTTCTACGTTGATCTTTGTTTTAATCCCACTGGTTGATGTCTGAGGATCTCGTCCAAGAAATATGAATGCATGGTAATGTCAGCTGGAGCACATGAAAGATGGCGGTGAATGGTGCCAAGTCCATGAGGGCATCAGAAGATTCTGGTTAGGGATGGAAGCTTGTAGCAGCAGATGGTTTTATTTTATCACGAGCTTGTCCTGCTTCAGCAGAGGCAGACATTTGGTGGACTTCTGCACTTTTTTTTTTTTTGACAGAGACATACTATTTAGCAGAGTCTGTTGTGGTAGGACAAGGGGAAATGGTTTCAAATTAGAACAGGGAAGATTTAGATTTTACATAAGGAAGAAGTTTTTACAGTAAGAGTGATGAGGCCCTGGCACAGGTTGCCCAGAGAGGTGGTGGCTGCCCTGACCCTGGAGACACTGAAGGTCAGGCTGGAGGGGCTCTGAGCACTTGATGGAGCTGTAGGTGTCCCTGTTCAGTGCAGGGGAGTTGAACCAGATGGCCTTTAAGGGTCCCTTCTGACTCAGATGTTTCAATGGTTCTATGAAAGCTAATCCAGAGCCTTGCAGCCAAGCACATGCAGAACTGTGGTCCATGCACAAGCCCAGCGACTCGAGACCAGCCAGTCCAAGGTCCCTTTTTCTTGCTGACAGTGTGCAGCACCTTGCAACTTAGATACATGTCAGCAGGCTGACTGCAGTTTTTCCTCTTCTGATGCAAAAGAGAATTCAAATGTCAACAGCCTCTCTTTATAAGAACTCTAAATAAAATTAACACCACATCCCCCACAGCCCTTTTTTTCTCTCCTAGATTCTCTTGGAATCCATCAATCTTCATATCAATCTTATCTCATGGCCTCCACTCTAAATGTCAGCGCTAATTAATGGGACCTTGGCCCTCAGATGATTAACAACAAAGCATTTGTTTGTGAGATGGGGGCCCTCAGTTCTCCCCTTTCCCAGGGTGAGGAGCTGGAGATGTCAGCCTGGTGCGTGACAAGCTGCAAGAGGTCTAAAGAAACACTTTGCCTCAGGGTGTCATACACAAACAAGTGAAACTCCTGGGCTGGGTGGGAGAAGCATTTCTAAATCTCCTAGAGGTTAAATCAGCACTGGGGAGCTGTTTGGATGCTGGGATGCTGTTCCAGCCCTAAGGCAAGATGTTGCTGCAGTCTCTGTGTAGCACAACAGCCTTGCTGCCACGTGTCTTGGTCATGGTGCTTTGGGGTCTCCAAGTAAAAATAGATGGGGCAGGTAGAGCCAAGATGTAGATCACAGTCTTGCAGTGAATAACTGGTGAATCCTCCAGGAGCAGGTGGTGTGGTGGACATGTGCATGCTATAGAGAGGCACCCAAGTGCCCTATCTGGCACGAGAACCTTCTCCATCAGCCCCCTCCTGACTCCCAGTCCTGACTTATAGAATCACACAGAATCATAGAAAGGCTTGGGTTGAAAGGGAACTTAAAGATCGTCTGGTTCTAAACCCCCTGACATGGACAGGGTTGCTGACAGCTAGATCAGGGCCCAGGGCCCCATCCAACCCAGCCTTGAACACCTCCAGGGCTGGGGCACCCACAGCTCCGGGCAGCAGTGCCAGGTCCTCACTTCTCTCTGAGTACAGTACTTCCTCCTAACATCTAACCTAAATCTTCCCTCTTAGTTGAAAGCCATTCCCCCTTGTCCTATCACTGTCTCCATTTCTGTGAATATACTACTTTCTCTTTTCCTTCCCCCAAAACCAGTCAGAAGAGATTGCAGCCAAAACTTTCTCCAGGGCAGCCAGGCTGCTGTGGGGTGACTCTGGCTTGGATGCAAACATCTCTCATTCAGCATTCACCTCTGACAACAGATGACTTTTGGCAGCCCTCTGCTTGCTCGGATGGGTTTATTAGCTCTTGTGTACGCTTTCTCTGCAGCTGGAGCTGCTCTCACGGCCGTGCAGGCATCCACAGTGTCTCTTGCTGGCACCCTTGTCTGTTATTTTTATATTTTTAGTAGCCTTCCTTGTGCAATAACATGAATTATCTCTTTGATAAGCATCTTTTAGTGGAATATTAATGTATATAATTAAGATAGTATTTGTTTCTTGAATCACACTGTTCATCCCCAAATTGGCTTAATTACACAGCTGCTCCTCTTGAAGGAGGCTGGTTTTGTTTAAAAGCTTAAATATGTAGTTAGGGGCTAAACTTCTTCCTCCAAGGAGACAACCTCCATTTGGGATTTCCAGCTATTTCATCAGCAGTGTTTTCTCTGTTTTAAGGATGGGAAGAAGTAGATGGAGACACCCAAGATCGGGCTGGATGGACTCTGAGCACCTGATGGAGCTGTAGGTGTCCCTGTTTATTGCAGGGGAGTTGGACCTGATGGCTTTAAGGGTCCCTTCCAAATCAAATGATTCGATGATTCTTTGACTACTGATTTTTGTTTTAATACTCTACATAGAGAGCGAGGCACAGAGCCCTGTGATTGTTTGATTGATTTTGTAGTTTCTGAGCTACTGAGGGTAAAAAGTTCGAGGATATCATATCCCTTGGATTTGGTCATGTGTGATTTCAGTGTTTTTTCTCCCTCTGACACCTTGAAACTCAGGCATCCCTACCAGCCAGCCAAAGTCTGCGGGGTAAGGCACCTGCTTCCAGTTTGCAAACAGTAAAACTAGCTTTAACAGCAGCCTCAGCCTCTCCATGTTATAACGACATGGAAGAAAAAATGCCTCCAGACAACTTTGCAGCATTATTTCAGCTTTCTGTGAGGCAGCTAAGAAGTTATGTTCAATTTCACTATCAATTCTTCAGCTTTGAGCATCGCTGCTGTAAACTGTCAGCATCTCCTGTGAGTATGTTAGTGTTGGGAAGTATGCAGTAAATCAGATTATAGCTGCCCTTTATTAACCCAGTGCACAAGACTTCAGCAGTAGAGGTTTGATTCAGAGAAAATGAATGAGGATAGTTAAAGTCAAATATAAATAGAGCTCATTAAAAAACAAACAAACCGGCCTCTGTTTCATTATGTGACTCTTAACTGCACCAGGAGTACAGAAGTAGTTCTTATTAAAGTCCCCTGGCAGCCTTGTTTTCTTCATCTTCTTCTGCACACTTACGAGCTATAGGAGCTCTCAGGGATGTGAAACCAATCTGTGCCTTGTAATGGGAGAAGGAAAACAAACAGAATAAGCCCGTGTGCATGCACGCACAATAAAAGGAGCTCAGTTCTGCCAGGAGCTCAGCCCTGCCAGCACATCCATGTTCCACAGAAACACGGAATGGTTGGGTTGGAAAGGACCTTAAAGCCCATCCAGTTCCACCCCTGCTCTGTGCTGGCGCCACCCACTGGATCAAGGCACCTTCCAGCCTGGCCTTGGGCACCTCCAAGGATGGGGCACCCAGACCACTGCACCTAGGGCCCCTCTCCTCTGCTCTCAGCATCTTCTGCAGCCATTAAGCTACAGTCAGACTTACACGCTCCCCATCCTGGTGTAGGAGGTGCTCGTTTCTGCTGTGTTTTGAAGTACATATGTTTTGGGGGAAGGGAGAAAGTCCAAAATCTGTGATTTAATCAGAATATGGAAAAAATCCAGCAATAGTGATAAAACACAGTGTATAGCTGTCTGTGCTGAAGGAGCAAAGGTGGCAGAATGGCATCCAGAGTTCCCTGTTCACCAATCCTGAGTGAGGCTATAATGATTGCTATGGTGAATAGGAATTGCTTGCCTTACTGAGGTCTTGAGTGTGTAGGTACAGAAAGGGTGCCACAGGTACCCTTGTCTTGAACATTCTAGGGACTGCGACCTCACCACCTCCCTGGGCAGCCTGTTCCAATGCCTTACCACTCCTTCTGAGACAAAATTTCTCCTAATATCCAACCTGAACCTCACCGGGTGAAACTTAAGGCCATTACCTTTTGTCCTCCCACCGTTACCTGGGCTGGTGGGCAGTGACTGGAAGGACCTGCAGCTACTTTTAAGACAAATTTCAACATTTTGTTTTTAGAAAGGTGTATAAAAGAAGAGATGGCGTGAATCTCTTTATGGCTAGTGTAATAGCACAAGTGGGAGATTAATATTCTGCTTAAGGGAATAAAACTGCAATATCTCTTGAGCAAATTTGTTCCCACTGGAGAACTGGAGAGCTTAACAGCAAACAGCAGCTGTATGCCATTTACAATTGCAGCTCCTGGAAGAAGCGTGGAGCCTGCAAGGGACACGTCTGCATCGCGCTTTATGTTATCATTTCCCCCTTCTACAAGCACCAATTCAGACCCACTCTTAACCTCAGTTCAGTCTCAGCTTTAGTAGCAGTGGGAACGTCAGAACACCAAAGCCTTAGGTCTTTTAAAGCAATATATCACCGGCCCCTGCTCAGCACAAGTTTAGCATGCGTGCCAACCACGAGGGCTCCCTCCATTCCAATTTTATGTAGAAAATCATTCCAAAGTTTTAATTAGTTTTAATTCATGATTGCAGAGCAATTTTAGCGAATGCAGATGGAAATCGGTAGAGAAATGTTAGTTTGTCTTGTGTTAGCATTTTTCATGCATGCCTTTCACAAAAAGAGTTGCAGCTTACTCAGAACCTGGACTGGACCGTGCCTGACTGTTTAATTACTGTTTACACAGAAGTAATTTGCAAAGTGTTATTTTCTGCAATCAGTGCACTCCAGTCCAATAAATATTTAACACTTCCATCTGCCATTTTCAAGTCAGCTATCAACCCTTTTTGATGAAGTCTGTGAAACAGTTGTCTGCTCCTGATGTAAAGAAAGCTTCGAGATCCAGCTCGTGCAGAAACCTAGAGAAAAGCAGGTTTCTTACACCCAGCTGCATTCTCTTTTCTAGATTTAACATGCGTAGGGAGATCATTACATATGGAGAGAGGTTTTTGGCAGACGTGCTCATGCAGCATCTTTAGCAGGGAGGAGGGGTGGAGAAGACCTCTGTCCACATGGGCAGGAGGGAACCGGGTGGGATGTGGACCTCTCCTCCTGCAGAACAGCTCCTTGCTCTGGCTGCATGGTGACAATTTGATTAGTGGCATTCACGGAGGATCTGGAGCTCTCTGGATGGCAGTGCCCTGTGCCAATGCAAATGTCACTGCTCGCAGCACAACACGGGGGCCTTGATGATTAGTTCTGTTTTACTGTTTTTCTAGTATAATTATGTTTAATTCATGTGTTGTTTCATCAAAATGTCTGTCACTCAGGGCTTGGCCTCATCTTCTTAAATAGCTGGATATAAAATTACAATGTGTTCCTCCAGTGAGACCATATTTCCCGAGCATCATGACAGCTTTATTATGACACAGGGCTCTCTGTTTAGCTGAACAGATACAGTGAATTATCCTTTTAAAAAATCAGAATCTCTTGCATTGGGTCACTCCCTGTTCAAGGTTACTCTGAATCAACATCACAGGCATCTGCAGCCATGGCAGTTGTGCTGTGGCCTTTAAGCTGGGTCAGAGTGGGCTGTACTTAACTGGGAGGCAAACTGAATAGCACCAGATAGAGCAGGGCTCATTTTTCAGCAGAAACTGCTCTGTCTTTGTATCCTTCCGCAGCTTGGTGGCAGCTTCCAGAGAAAGGAGAGAAAAAGTGGGAGCAGTCCCCATGGTGCTTAAAATTCCTAATGACCCTGAGAGAGGGTTGCTGCCAGTCCCAGCACACTTTAAATACCACTTTCCTAAATGGCCACCATGGGCTGATGGCAGATCACAGAATCATAAAGGTTGGAAAAGACCTCCAAGGTCATCCAGTCCAACCCCAATCCATCCCCACCATGCCCACTAGCCACGTCCCTCAGTGCCACATCTCCACATTTCTTGAACACCTCCAGGGACAGTGACTCCACCACCTCCATGGGCAACCTTTGCCAGATGGGTGTGAGCCTGAGCCTGTGCATACAAAAGTGCAGTTCACATAATGTTTTTCCAATTTATTCAAGTTATTGCCTAAAGCTCTTTCCCGCTATACTCCTGAATGTGGTAAGACCAACCTGCCCAAGCCTAGTGGGACTGTAATGAAACTGCTTCCTGGAGCTCTTCTGCTGTGTAGCTGGACCTAGTAACTGCAGTTGTTGCATTGGGGACACATGACAGCAAAACTCTTCTGCTTAGGGAGGTGGTAGAGTCGCTATCTCTGAAGGTGTTAGAGAACTTACAGAATGTGGTGCTGAGAGACATGGTTAGTAGGCATGGTGGGGTTGGGTTGATGGTTGGACTGCATGATCTTAGTGGTCTTTCAAATATTAATGATTCTGTGGTTCTATGATTCTGTGATTCTGGATGCACTTCATGAATTTGCTGCAGTGTCTGGAGGGCCTTTGGGATGGGTGGAGATGTCAATCAATTTAATGACACCTGTGGATTGAAAATTTCACCGGATTATGGAAAAAGCATTGGAATTACTTCTGCAATGGGCTGCCACTGTGTGGCTGGGAACCACAGTCACTTGCTGGTTTTGGTGTTCATGTAAGTGGTGATGTCCCAGAAAAGGGGGAAGAAAGATGACTGTAGGGAAGAGTATTGGAAGCGTAGTTTGCAGTATTACTTTGGTACAAGCCATTTAAAAAATATTTATTTTTTATTTAAGACAGCTTTTAAAATTTGTGGGGCATTTGCCGAATGTCTGGCTGCCCTATGGCTTCATTAAACAGCATCCAACCTCAGGAAACCCCCAGTGGCTGGAAACAAAAATTAAGCAATGCTTTTGGCTAATGGCTAAGCCTCCATAGCCAGCAACGTGTTGTCCTGGGCAGTTTTCTTGCTGCTTTTATGTTTGTTTTGGGGGGAAGCCAGACCTGCTGTGTGCGGGTGAAGGGTGGGGAAGAGGAACTGGTTCACAGCTTCATGCACCAAATTGAGACATGAATGGTGCTGGGACAGTCCTGAAGGGCCAGGCACTTTCTGTTTTCATCATCTCCTTTGCAGCAATCTCTGTAGGAAAATACAATTCAAACACTGCAGAAATCTGCTTGTTAATGGAAGATGACATGGTCTACTAGGCACAGCAGGGCTTAGTGGAGATAAATCCCTCTGCTTGATGTTCCCAGCTCTCCCACGCAGACACCAAGGCATTCACCTTGCTGTGCCTACGTACAGAGATAAAGGAAGGAGAGACATGGACTTGCTCTGCTGTTGTTGTGGCCTAAATCTAACCAGAACCCAGCAGCAGGAAGTAGAAGGCAGCTCCTGACTCCTGCTGCTGGCGTTTACACCCAAAGTAGTTACTCTAAGAGACCGCAGACAGTTTGAGCTGATTGATGTTTGGTCAACTGCAGGCCACCATTTCCTGCCCCTCATTTCTTTTGAAAGGATCATACCATGTGCTTTTGCTGAACATTACACTTATTGGAGTGATGCATAGAAGACCAAAGGTGTCTTTGAACTCAAATTGTGGTTTGTCATTTGACCAACTTGAGATTGATCTCATGAGTTCTTGTGAGATTTTGGGGAGATTGTTCACCTGCTGACATCTCTTCTACTTTCTGTGACAGCTCTGTGCCAACAGGATGTTCCTGAGGATGACCATAATTGCAATAGCCTGTAGGAAAGAAAATGGTTGCTGGAAAAAATAAGATTTTTTTTTTTAAACTCATGTTCTGTACTGAGTTGTCTAGGCTAAAAAAAAAAAAAAAAAAGTTGGTTTTGCTCTCTACAAGTCCCTGAAAGGAGTTTATCGTGAGGTGGGGTCAGCCTCTTCTCTTCAGCAACACGACAAGAGGGAATGCCCCCAAGTTGCACCAGAGGTTCAGGTTGAGTATGAAGAAAAGCTTCTCCAAAAAAAGTGATTGGGCGCTGGCACAGGCTGCCCAGGGAGGTGGTGGGGTCACTGTCCCTGTAGGCGTTCAAAAAACAGATGTGTCACTGAAGTACATGGTTAGTGGCCATGGTGAGGATGGGTTGATGGATGGTTGGACTAGATGATCTTAGATGTCTTTTCCAACCTGAAGGATTCTATGAAAGGCTGGAACCTGGCTCAGGAGAGCCGGGTGTTGAGATCCAGCAGCCCCCAGCCTGTGGGATGAGACCTAGAGTAGATCTTATCCTCTATAGTGTCCTGCAGGGCAGCCAGTGCAGAAGGAGCCATGTCAAAGAGATAAGCAAAGGCAAGCTGGGGAATGCCAGCATTCCTTAATAGCGCATTTCCTGGGCATTAGACTAATTCTGTGAAGCAGGAATTTAACAGAACAAATCTGGCTGATAACTCTTCTGGTAAATAATAAGAAAACAGCTCTGACAGTTCAGCCTTAGCTTGACTAATGTAGAAATAGTATCTGTCTTGAAGAGAAAAATGCAATAGCAGAGAAGTTTCCTTTCTGCCATTTGTCAGCTTTGCAGGTGCTGACACTGGGTAACATTCAGGCCCAGAGACCAACACACATCTGCACACCCCTGGGTCTGATATAAGCCTTCTTAAAATACCTTTTCTATGTCCTGTACCTTTGTTCTTGGTGCGTTTCACCCACTGTACGGAAAGCAGCAGCCTCCTTCCCTCATCTAGCATGGAGATTGTTTCTCTCAGGAAAGACTGAAATAGCAACCCAGACAATCTGGTTCTCCTTTCCTACATTAATAGCATTTGCTGGTGCTAAGAGACCTGTGGTGCCCAGGGCAGCAGTGTGGTTGTGTGCTTTTCTTACTAAATGACCAAGAGGTGTCAGAGACAGGTGATTAACCTCATTAAGCATCAAGTGTTGATTGAAAGGTCTTGCATTTATCCAGGTGGGAAATAGTGCTTTTGTTACTGTGCTTTCCTGCTTTTCTCCTGGCTCACTTTATGGCATTAAAAGCTTGGAATTAATTTGCTTTGGTTGGAATTAATTGGTATTGACTGAAAGGGGCTGCTGAGTCATCTCTTCCAATCTGCATATTAATGCCACCCCATTCTCTTTCACCCTTTCCAGCTGGTCTGAAAGCAGAGGGTGAGAAGATATTTGGACAGGATCAGCTTCTGGCTTTCAAAGTGGTATTAACTGGTGTTGTTGGAGTTCATCTCATGGTAAGCTAGAAGATCCAGTTAGGAGCTATGGTCTCTATGTTCTGATGCAGTAAGTAGGGCTTGGGGAGTACAGGCTCTGCCTTCAAAGTTGTTCATCAGTCTTGCAGAGGTCTTTTATATAGTTGTGTGACTGGTCTGTCAAGCTTTATTTTGCTCTGCATCAACAGAAACAGCTTTAAGTGCCCACAAGTTCGAGTTTGTTCTTTCTTTCTGGCTGTTGTTTTTAAAGCGAAAGAGAATTAATTAGAATAGCCACTTTAGTAAGATAATGTTATTTCCAGCTTTCTAAGAAAGTGTTGGAAAGGGAAAGTGCAAACCTTTGCTATATTTGGCAGCTTCCTTGGAAACTTTATCCATGTATGAGAGTGCATTAAAAATAATGCTCTCTGGCAGCACTTTTGGAACCTAGAAGTGAAAAGGTAGTAACCAGCTCTGTATCGTAGGCTTATGTCTTTGTGAAATCTGCAATCATGAAAATCTCAGAGTTGTGACTCAATCTTCTGGAGAGGAAAGCTGCTGGGCATACTTAATTTTAATGACTTTTCAGTATTATGTTGTTCTTTCTCTTTCCCCAGGCTCCGGAATGAGGTTTATGCTTCCATATGATAACAGAGGATGAACTCTACAGATCTCTTTAATGACCAATTCTTCTGTTTAAGTTTGCTTGGAGCTTCTCTGCTGATGCCTGCTGCTATATTGTCTCTTAGGCTGGGATTTCATCCAAGTTTGCTAGCAGATATGAGGTTTAGCCTCTGAGTCTGGACCTAGCTCTGAGTTTTCCTGGAGTGCCAACTGGCCTGCTGTTGGGTACCGACTGTACCGACTCGCTAATAAATCATATGGTCCTGGGTGATAAAAATCAGCATCTAAATTTAGGATACCAGGGAAAGTGGTAGCTGTTTTTCAGTGGGGGAATATTTTTCTCTGAGATGCTACTAATCAGATACGTGTTGTTGGAAACACATCTTTATTTTATTTGTACCGCCTTTTCCCTTATTGTGTAAAGACTTCACCCATTCATTGCTTCTCACAATGCAACAGCTTGTTGCTATTTAGTGTTCTGAAACTGGACTACTGCTGGCAATCTACGGTTTAAAAGTGGGTTGGAATAATGAAACCACAGGTGCAATCTGTGTTTGGAAATAGCAGTGGTTGACGTTGGCCCTGAGAGTGATGTTTTTTTCAGATAGCAGTGAAATACGTATAGATGTGCTGCAGCTTTGTGTCTGGGGCTGTGGCTCTTGTTCGTCTTTATCTGTTCTGGTGCATGTCCTGAAGAGTTGCTTTGCTAAGTGCATTCAGAGGGAGTGACTTCACAACTATCTTTGGCTGCAAGCTTGTAACATCAGACTTGCTGATTTTAGTCTTGAAAGAGTCCTATAGTAGGGAAATTAATAGACTTTGAAAGGAAGAGATTACTCTGGTCCTGTAGTCTGCTCGCTGGAGTTAATGTTTGGTAAGTTTTCACCACCCTGAGATCCCAGTGGTGGCGTGAAGACAGAACTCATGCTAACCATGCAGGGATTTGAGTTTTCCTGGCTAATGTCTGAAAAACTGAGGCCTGCAGCAGAAAAGCCCTGTATTGTTATCCAAGGAGGTTGATGTGCTGCCCTGCCTCTAGCATGTCTCCTCTTGCTCTGTTACAAACATCTTTGTCCTCTTTCTTCTCCAGTTTCTTGAGGTCCATCTAAGAGCTCAGGACCACCCTGCATGGAGCAGAGCTGCTGTTGCTTTTCCTTCAGCAGCCTCTAGTGGGGAATGACACGGCTGGAGCCGGGCACAGCTCCTCTTTACTGCATCCTGCTGACTTTGTGGAACAGCCAGAGCAGTGTCTGGAGTCTGGGATGAATTGTTTTAATCTCTGTGTTGTAAGCAAGGATTGATGAATAGGAAGAAAAAGCTACTTTTTTTCTGTTTTCCCCAGGCAGCTAATGTGGGCGATTCTTTTCTTTTTCATTTCAGATGTGGGGGAAATAGCACTATCTAGAGGTGAATGAGTCATTTTTCTGAGTCACCAATAGTGGGAAGAGGGGATTTAATATTTGTGAATCAGAAGTAAAAAGTACAGTCTGTTCTCTATTTGGTGTGAGAGAGGAAATAATGGACACCTTCAGAAAGCACTTTCCTCTCCAGCAGAAGCATGTTTTAGGTCCCACTTGGAATGACTGCGATCCCTGGGCCCCATGGCCCTGCTGGTCTGGTTGCACCCAGAGGTGCTTTTTGCCTGTGGGCTTTTCTGGACCTCAGGCCTTTGTGTCCAGCGCTACTGGTGACTTCCTTGGTATCACCTTGCTCATAGAATCATAGAATTGTTAAGGTTGGAAAAGACCACTAAGATCATGTAGTCCAACTGTCATCCCACCACCATGCCCTCCTATTGCTCACCACTCACTTTCCCTTCTACAGTATGAGGGCAGAGCTGGGAGTTTCAAGTTTACTAAGCAAGACTTTGTGCCTTAGCCATCCCATTCTCTTTCCCACAAAGAAAATGTGCAAATTACTCACAGGCAGCAGGAGGGGTGGCAAGCAAACAGGTGGTAAATAACGTGTTGACTGCGTGATAACTCCAATTCCTGCTCCTGGGTGCAGTGTGTGTGTTGTGGTTCTTTGGTTCAGCTGAGACCATCCAGAGCAGGGGGGGCATGCAGCAGAGCTGGTGGTATGTGGGGCTGTCTCCTCATGTCCGCCAGCTGTCACTGTTGCTGCACACACAGGGGTGCATGTTGTCTGGCTGTGATTACATTTGCTCCCGTGAGCACTGACACCCCTGCAAGCGGCCCCCTGGCTGCATCCTGATAGAGGCTGCAAAATGTGTAGGAAGATGTTTGCTGCTCCAAGCAGCCAAGGGAGGTTTGGTTCACGCTCAGAGTATTTAGCTTTGTCTTAAATTGTTCCTGAAGCTACAACTTCGTTGCCTTGCAAAGCTTTTTAATGGTTGGTGCTCCTCATTTGAATAAAATGAGACCTATATATGCATGTAAAATGAAGGAGCTAGAGCTTTGCATCCCCAGTGGGAGACAGCTTGGAGATGGAGGTTTCTTTTGCAGTACTCGTGGAAGCAGTCAGCATCCCTTTGAGGAACTGTGCTTTTACCTCCTCTGGCAAACACAAAATTCAGTGGGTACTGATCAGCCTAAAGCAACAGGAGCCTGGAATCAGCCTCATGCTCACCTATATTTTAGGAGACCAGACACCAGTATTGTAATCATGTTCTGCTTGCATTCAGATACCCTAGAGCCTGACACTTGAGTAGACAGAGTCAGGATAGTGTTACTTTGAATTAACAATTCATGTACTCCTTGGAGAATATGCAGCAGCAAACTGACTCCGCTCTACGTTTTGTGTGACTGTCTTTTGGACATGAGGGCTCTGTTTGTTTTGGACAAAGATCTGCTGTAAGAGCTGCAGGTGTAACTAAATTCATGCCACCAGTCTGCAGTGCTTCTCTAGCCTTACAGCAACATTTGACCTTTAAAATTTAATTCCAGTAAAAGCAAGCACCAATCTAGACTAACCTCTGCATTTAGATTAGATCCTGCCTCATACAAATATAATTCAGAGGAGAAAACGAGCTCTTGGCAGGGACAGATGGGTAATCCCAGCCACTGCTTTGTGCTCGTGTGCTTTCTGTTAACTCTTTTCAAACCTATGTTCTTGTCAGTTGTCTCTCATGAAGCTGTGTTCAGAACACCAAATGAATGATTTTCAATAGTTTTCTCAATTCTTGACCAGACCGAGCAGCATGGAGTACAAAAGAGGAGAACTTGTGACAACCCTTGGCCATGGTGATGGGTTGATTGTTGGACTTGATGGTCTTAGTGGTCTTTTGCAACCTTAATGATTCTGTGATCTTACGTTACCATTGGAGCTGCATGGGAAACTTCCTGGGGAGAGGTTGGTTAGAATTAAAATGTTTTTTTCTTTTCGTCTGTAGTCCTGTGTCAGTCAGCCCCTATCTGTGCTAGGTGCCTGTACAGCTAGAAGGGGAAAGAAACATCTTTCCCATCTGTGTTTCTGATTCTAATTTGGCAGCACAGGGGTCTGGTTTGCAGCCAGCTAAGTAGCTGTGTTTGCAGTCTTGCCTGTACCATTAATGCCATTGAACTCACTGAGAGTTTTGGGAAGCTTCTCTATAGCCTAATTTTGATAGAATACCCAATTAATGGCGTTGATGAGATTTTATGCAGGAGTAGCTGGAGACGGAGTTTCTCCAAGTGTTGGTGAGTGATGGGGTTGTGTTCTGCTGGACTCATAGGACCTCTCCTTGTTTCCCTTCTAACCCCCATCTCTTTTTGTTTAACCACCAGCACCATATGGAAATTCTGCTACTAAATAAATGTTGCAGCCCTGGCAACGTGTCTGTTTTCCATGCTTCTTTGCCATGCTGAGGCTTATCTTGCTTACCAGGTTTGAGTAAACAGCCTGTGGCTGTTCAGAGATGGGAGAAGCAAAGGAAGGGTTGGCCACATGGCACCCTCTGCTGCCAGCTGGGATGTAGGCAGATGTCTACATGCAGTTCAGCTCACCTAGGCTGAACCTGAGTATATAAGATCTGCTGAGAGATGCATTGCTTAGGCTGAGCTCAGCACTGCACTGAGTGCCCATGCAGCATTCAGAAACAGGAGGGAAATGGAAACAGTGGGGCCATATGTTAGCCTTGGTGCCCATCAAAAAGCAAGTTGATGCAGTGATGCTGCAGTGGCGCTGGGGGTGGCCCTTCCTTGGGACTTGCACACGATTACTCCCTGCTGAATCTGTCCCAAAGACTTTTAAGACAAACGAGATAACCCGATGCTGGGTTCGCTATGGTGTCATTTCCAAAAGAGGCCGCAGGACTCTCCTTCATCTGCACTCTGAAAACAAACAACCAATTTTTCATTTTTAGTGGTTAATTCTGCAAATATGAAGGTCTGTTTAGTCTTGTCTCCCTAACATAAACCAGCCAGAACAAGGCAGCTCTAGGGGAGTTTGCAACAAGTTCCCTTATTTGGAATAGCAGGCATTGTATTGATGTGGCTGTCGGGGACCCTCGTTGCCCTGGGGGTCGGGTGGGGGTCAGGCTGCATCATAGGGCTGTGCTGGGCACCTAGAGCAGCCATGGCCATGGGGCCAGGTCCTCTCCTGCGCTGTGTGTGTTCGCTGTGCTCAGCTGGCAGGAGCAGGTTGTGATGTGAAGGGCCTGTGAATGTGTAATGCAAAAGAAAGATATTATGTTTTCCTTAATTTGTGCTCTTGTTCTTTGCTGGCATCAGATTTTCAGTAGCTTGCTGATGGTGCACCCTTGTAAGCCTTTCAAACTAACAGGTTTCTGTGATCTGAAGTGAATTCCTTCCTCAGCAAAAAGGGGGATTAGTTTTCTGAGCTTGTGCTGGGAGTTTGATTTTTGGTGAGCTACGCTTGGCTTAAGCTATGACATAGAATCATAGAAACATTAAGATTGGAAAAGACCTCTAGGATCATCATCTAGTCCAACCACCAACCCATCCCCAACATGGCTGCTAACCATGTCCCTCAGTGCCATATCTCCATGGTTCTTGAACACCCCCATGGATGGTGACCCCACCACCTCCCTGGGCAGCCTGTGCCCATGCCTCACCACTCTTTCTGAGAAGAAAGTTTTCCTAAAATCCAACCTGAAACACATTCTGGACTTTGGAGGGCTGGTTCCTATTTACCTTTGACAAAGGCAGAAATAAACATGTGCATTTCATTTCTATATCTGAATTATAAGTTACATGTTGTCCTTGAGCTATTTCTTTGCGCTCTTTTGTAATGTTGCTCCCTTTGTGGTTGGTATGCCTGCCCTTTTTTGCACTGCAGCTGCTGGAGGCAGTGCTGCTTTATCCCACGTCTTCCAGTGCTAAAACACCTTTATTGGTTTGGTTTGCTGGAGCTGCATTGCAAGCTAATATTTGATATGACAGATGCTAAGCACGCTTAAGATATGATGATATTTGGATATGCTTTCATCAGTGAAAGAGCTAATATTTTTTTTGTGTGTGTTCAAAAGCAGTAATGACGAGTCCAGATCCCAAATTCTGTGCTGTCCTCCCAAAAGCACTTGCAGTATCAATAGGCTTGGTTTCATTGCAGCTGTCTCTATTGAATTTGTTCATAAAGTTGGAACATAGAACTGCTTTTGTAGGTAGATATCCATCATTTCATAGTCATCTAACCAAATTTCCATAAATGGAGGGTTAAGCTCTAAGTTATTTTCATGCCATCTGAAATTTCTTGCAGACTGTTTTAAAGTCCTAACAATGATTCTAAGGTGATGGAAATGTGCATTGGCATGAAGAAATATTTCCTTTTAGCACAGCATTTCTTTTCCAAGGAGTCAGTGTAATAACTTGTATTCATGTTCAAGGTGCTTTATAAATTCTGGATCTAGTTCAGCAATCCATTCTTGTTTAGCAAAGTGGTTAAGTGCATATTTGAATTCCACCTACTTCTAGAGAGTTGGTCCAAGTTCACGTGGCAGGAGCCTTGAGAAGACCCAGAAAAACCCACTCCCCCTCTCTTGCTCTAGTCAGGTGCTCTTCTGCCATGCTGGTGTTTCTTCTTGAATGAATGGAGTTGTGACAGCAGCAGGAGCACTTGGTCCTGTTCAGGCTGCATACTCCCACACCACTTTGGAGTAGCCACGCTCTTCACTTCTGCCTGCTTACTCAGAGGGGTGGGATGAGCTTTTGTAAATTTGCTCCTTTTTTAAGCCTTCTATACTAAGTCTCTAATTGACAGTCAGAACCATGAGTTTAATCCCCTTTTACACCCACCTTTTCCTTTAACACTCCTACTTGCAGAGAGCAATAATTACAGATTCCTTTGGATTGCTTTACTCTCTGTAAACACGCAGCCTGACATCTGGCATGTTTTGAAGTTTTGATTGAATCTTGATTGTTCCTGTAAGTAGGCTGTGTGTCATACCTCAGTGGCAGTAAGCAGATATATCTCTTCCTGCAGGGACTGAACAGAGATGCTCTTTGGAGTCATGGTGGGCACAGTCTGGGGGATGGATACCACAGGGCTGAGCATGTGGAATAGGAACTTTTTGAGAGGAGTGAGAGTGCATGGATGGATGTGCTCGTGACCATGTAGGGGTGGTGTCAGGACTCTGGTAGAACAGATTATAAAATGAGTGAATGCTGTGGATGGAATCATAGAATCATTAAGTTTGAAAAAGACCTGTAAGATCACCTAGTCCAACTATCAACCCAGCCCTCCGTGCCCACTAACCATGTCCTCCAGTGCCACGTCTCCATAGTTCTTGAACACCTCTCTGGGTAGCCTGTTCCACTGCCTGACTTCTCTTTCTGAGGAGAAATTTTTCCCAGTATTCAACCTGAAAGAAGAGACAGAACAAGTCAGTTCTGGGGGAAGCCTTGTTTTTGATACTCAGATATGGGTGAGCTTGAAACTTAAAGTATCTATTCCAGGTTTAAAAGCTATTTTCTTCTGTGAACAGAAGTTCCCTCTTAGTGCAGTAGGAAAATCTCTAGTTTCCATGTTAGATCAATATGAGTCAGGTGCTAAAATGGATTTTATTTTTCGAAACTGGGAGATATTCTGCTGTATGGTTTAAAATAAACAAACAAAAAAAAGCTCAGAACATTATGGTAGGGAAATTCTAACGTATAGAGGAAAATTCAAAGGCAGTGACATGGGGACCAGATGAATGACCATGTTTTTTAATGCAAATATGAAGTCACCTTCTTACCCAAAATAGAAACCTCATTAGTTGGTGCCAGTGGGTTTAAGCGTGGCATTTCCCTTTTCCCTGTAACTAAATGTGGACTTTAAGTCTTTAAGAGAGGTTATGCTTGCTGCTGAGGTGGAAGTGTTGTTGCTGACATCCGGGCAGAGGGAGGTGAGGTCAGGGATCGCAGAGGAAGGCTTGTAGGGTCAGGAATTGACACCAGATATCCCGAGATCCCTTTTGACTTTTAAGCTGTGCTGGGGAAGGCAAATTTTCTGTGCTTGCTGCAGGAATGGATTGAGGAAAAAATATTTTTAAGTTATGTTTGGTATAAACACAATTCCTTTTCAATGCTTCGTGTCCGTACAAGTCTTGTGACAAACAAAGACTGAAAGTTGTTATGAAAGGCTGTAATTCTTAGGCATTGGAGAGGGAAGGAATGAAATATTTCTCTTAATCTCTATAGCATATTCCATATTTTCCTTGCTTTGGTTACATTTCTGCGAGGCAAACTATGAATTCCCTCGCCTATTATTAATTTATTGTTACTGGAACATAATAGTGCAGAACGCAGTTCATCCAGGAAAAAGCTTCAACGAGGAGTGAGTCATGAATGGTAATAAACTTCCGTCCCTCTCCATAGACCATAGGACTGCTTAGAAAAATGTTTTTGCCATGATCCCTGAATTGCTTGTGCTTTGTGCAGCAGCTGGTAGAGATAAAAACTGAGCAGAGCCGGGCGGACTCCCTGTCTCCCTGCTATTACTATAGCACGTTTCTGAATCATATGCAAAAAAATGTTTTTTGGTATGTAAAAGTGTCTTCAGAAAAGCAACTCTACTTGAAAACAGCCAGTCCTGCAGAGAGGGCGCATTCTTGGAGCATGATAGCGAGTGTGCTATCTGCCATGTATGTGCTGGATGGGGCTGGGAGCACAGACATATGGATCTGAGCCCTCGCTGCTGCCCTTGCGTGAGATGTGTTATCTCCTGGGGCCGTCTGCAGGCGAAGATGAAATGGATCTGATAGTGCTCCACAGCTGCTTGAGTGGAACATGGCTTCGCAAGTTTCCATCAGTTATCTCCTTGTTGGTGTGCAAGGTCTCATTTGCAAAGGGCTGGTGTCACATCTAACTGACGTGTGTTCCCTGCTATGCTCAGGGCTAGGAGAACCAGATATTTCTGACCATAATGTGTCCCAGCATGGTTAGGCACTGGATAGATGTGCCTTAGGCAATGGATAGAAGCACCTTCTGAGGATGTTCACTGATGGCATCACTGGGGTGTGGAGAGCATAAAGCAGGCCTTGGGCAGAGAATGCTTTCTGTGGCATGGGTCTTCATTACGTGGCAAGAAGACTTTAATGCTTCTGATACCATTTTTAGCCTTGTTCTGAGTCCTTCTAACACTCCTCCAAAACTCATCCATGGGACAGGGTGTGCTAGGGAGCCCTGGTGTTAACAAGAGCCATTGTGTAACCACGATGGCTGGATTCCGCACTACTCATTAGCTGGTGTGTTGTGCATATGTGTGTCACGCTAATGGGACAAAGGTTTGCAGTCTGGGGTGAGTGCAAGCAGCTCTCAGCTGAGCTGTGGGGCTTCAGCTGCCCGCATACAGCTGGGAGCTGTAGGGATGTGCAGTGCCATAACTGCCTGTGCCAGCACTGCCGGAGCAGTGCTTCAAGTGCAGTCTGTCGTAGGATGTTTCTAGCTGGCAATTCTTATGACTCTAGCAAGTGTGACTGCTGTTATCCTTCAGGGCTTGTTTTCTTTGTAAAGCCTACAATTGGGTGAATCTTCTTGAGTGCGGCGGTGTTATCTGTAACACAGCTTATTGCAGTGGTAATACAGTCCTTTCTTTTTTCTTTCTCAGTAAAGAGACTTTTTTTTTTTTTTTTTTTGCAGAAGGCTTTATTAAGTATTTCATCATCTTAATGATTGTTTGACATATTTTCCCAGATCCTCCTGCATTAGAACCCTCATTAGATTTCGTATAAAGAAAACAGGCAGCAAACAGTATCTCTCAGGTGTGTGCCTGTGTTTCTTGCATTGCCTTTGGCTCTGCTGCGGGGGGCGAGTGAAGGACCTGTGCTGCTGGAGTGTCTCTGTGTCTCCTCCACCCAAAGGAAGGAGGCCAGGACTTGGTTCATTTGTTTTATCATTAATTGTTTAATTTCTGCACTATGACGGGCCAAGACAGTATAAACAGAAGGACAAATAGAGTTAGTGCGATTGTATTACAGCTATTTGGAGGTGATAAAGCAGAAGAAAAATTGTTCTCTCCTATGTAGTACACTCATCTGACAAGCTCAAGGAATGAATGGCAAGGGAGCTGGGCAGTGAGACATGGCATGGGCTGATGCAGCCCTGTGCTGCTGGTGCAGTGCTTGTTAGGATCATTTAGCCATGAGACATCTGGGCTGAAGGCATGGGAAGGAAAGGGCAGGAGGTAAAGAGACAGAACAACCTTTTCAGGCAGGGCAGAGCTGTCAAGTTCCTTTTTGGAAGGAAGGAGCTTGCTGGGTAGGCACCTGGTTTTTTTTGTAATTGCAACACAGTGTCTTGTGAGTTCCACTAAATACATGTGCTGTCCTAATTAATTCTGGATACTTCCGGGTAATGTGGGTGTGTGCTGCCTGCCTTTATTTTATATCTGCAGAGCTATTGGACATCTGGGGCACAAACTCCTCTATCTCTCTCCCAATCAAAAATTAGCGGGGACGAAGCTCCTAAATATCCTGTGTTGCTGATTTAAGCCCAATGTCTTTGCTCCCCTACAGAAATGAGATGCTGCTGTAAGTAGGGGCCTTTCTGATACAGAAATCACTTTTGTTGATTATATAATCCAGATACTTTGCATGAAATTTCTCTCATGGGTTTGCTATAGGTTTTTTTTCTTCTTGTTTCCTACTTGTATGATTATCTGATGGTTGCAGCAATGAACTGTCAGCACGTGGCTCCCATTCTTGTAGACATTTTTATCCTTTTGATCAAGCATACAATATTGCTGAAAATTAGACATGTAAGTAGCTAGTGTCACTTGTTCTTGTTTGCTACTCATTCTGAATAATGACAGAATTGCTTAGTCTGGGGACATTAAACTCACCCAGTTCCACTCCCTGCCATGGGCTGAGTGCCTCCCCACCAGATCAGGGCCCAGAGCCCCATCCAACCTGGCCTTGGGCATCCAGGGATGGGGCACCCACAGCTTCTTTGGGCAGCTATTCCAGTGCCTCACCACTCTCTGAGAGTAATGGATGACTCTAAGACACAGTCAGGGTTTAACACAAAATCCTGTGATGTTCAAGTGGAGAACGATGAGTCTGTTCTCAGACACTTCTAGCAGAGTTTACCCACATGACCTTAGTCTGTGTTGCGGGTTCAGAATAGCATGCATTGGTTTAAAGAGTAGAGAAGCTGTCAGTTATGTTTTGTCCCAGGGCACTTCTCAGTCAAGGATGGGTCACGTGGGATGGGTGAAAAATGGGAAGTTGTACTGTCATGAGAAATTGTGCAAAAAGCTTCTTTTGGATACAGGTTTATCTGTATTTAAGATTAAGGCATTTTGAGCAGTTCTGTAAATAGCAGTTGTGGCTTTGTCAACATGGCACGTTCTGCTGGCCCTGTGTTCATTACACTAAGCCTTAAAGAGGAGATAAGGCAAAGTCACTGCTTACTAGTTAAAGCTACGCTTCCCTCTGCTGCAGTCATTTCTACAACAGGGCTCTAAGTTTTCTCTTAATGCTGTGCAGCACACTCTAAAATGTTGCTTGCTTGTAAATATTTTAGTGTTTGAATACACTTTAAAAGACTGTTAATATTTAAATCTGCGCCCTGAAACATTTCCTGACTAGCAATTAGAGTGCAGCCAGAGAACAGTGCTCCAGTTTAATGGCTTGTGAACTCAAACTGCAGTGATACTGCTTTCTAACAAGTGTTTCTGTAATTTTCAAGAGCAAAGACCAGTGGAAAGCTAAAATAGTCACTGTGTTGAAAAATGTCTGTTTAATTTGGTGGTGATGGGTTGATGGTTGGACTTGATGATCTTGGAAGTCTTTCCCAACTTTAATTATTCTATGACTATGGAGACAGAAATACCACGTGTGACCCTGCAGGACTTTAATCTCAGGTGGGAGATGATCAGCTGGGTGGAACAAATTCAGACTGCCTCAGTTGACTTCAGCAGTAATTCTGCATTATTACATAATTATTCTTATATATCTTCCGCTGAAATGGACTGGAAATTGCTGTGTTGACCATGTAGTATTTCAGGTGCAATCATCATACATCGTGCAGAATCATTGACTGCAATCATCTCAGTCCTCTGCAATGACCTGGATGTTCACACTGGCCTTTTTCACACCCCTATCAAATTTACTTTTCATTTCTTGACAATATTTTTCAAATGGGCAGGTTTATCTCCCCATGAAACTTAATTTATTAGGGATAATTTTCCTTAGGATGCACTAAGTTTGCAACTTTGGAGTCTGCTTTTCCTCTGCTGCCTTTTGCCAGCCTTCCTAGTTCCTTTTGCTTATTTATTTAGTCTTCCTAGCGATTAGATTTCCTAATTAGCTTCTTCTCCCATTTCACTTAATGCGCTGTGTCCCTTTTTGGGTGACATGCTGGATATGCATCTATCCATCAAGTGCTGACACACCTACCTGGGCATTCTCCCAGATGGAGGTGTTTGCTCTGTAGAATGTAATTATTGGCAAGCACCGAGTGCCCTCACTGCTGCTTTATTGGCTCAGGTACTTATGTTTGCTAATGGACTTGGCTGATGGGATGTATGTTGTTCTCCATCAGCCTTTAAGACAATTCCTGGCTTGTGAATTACTTAGTTCTATCAAATTCCTCTCACCTGCTTTTTCATGTAATTGGAGATTTTGACCAATTTCACTTATTTTCTGAATTGAGACTTTTAAAAAGCAGTGTTTTTTTCTTTAGTTGTCACTTTTGTGACATCGGGTAAAATATCTCCATCATCAGTTATATTTTTCCATTAATTCTTTCCCAGCTAATTTTGCTTGTAATTGCCTTCACTTTGGGGAGTTGGGTCTTCTATCATCTGTATTATTCTGTAATTACTGTTTTGAACTTACTGTGTTTCATATGCGGAATGCAATCAAGTTGATGAAGTGGAGCACCTGGCTGCTACTATTCTTCAACTACTTATTCCATGCAAAGATGAGATTTGCTGTGGCATTTCTCCCCTTACTGTAGATCTCAGAAGGTGAATGTTCAAATTGCTTAGCCTCAATTAAGCACTTGAGTCTTATGAAACGTGAGTGGGAGCTTATTGCCAATGGCACTTCGGGGTCAGGTGCTCACTGCCTGCAGCTCCCATCTTCCCAAAGCAGCTGCCAGCCAGGCATGCGTCCCCTGTGGGGCCCTCCCCGTTGTCCTCATTGAACTCTGCTGCTCAAGTACTTGCTCTCCCTTCTCCCCAGATGATTTTCCAAGCTGATAGCATCTGAGATCCTCACTGCTGCACCAGAAGTACAGAAAGCACAGTGCTGCATCTGACAGCATCAGGGCAGCTCTGACGTAGCTAGTCAGGGATAACCTGTCTTATGCTCTACCTCTTGTCCTGGAGAGTCTTCAAATTCTTGAGTTCTTTGGTGAAATAACTTACTCATCGTGATCTCTCTTACTGATTATCCTTTGTGTGATAATTAAGTTGCCTCTTAGGGCAGGCTGTTGATGCTGCAATGCCTCTAAAATGGATGCTGCTAATGAGCCTTCTCCCAGTATCAGATTTACCTCTGTGAGGAGGGAAGCTGTAGCACTTTAGTATGTTTCAGCGGGCTGAGAGCTTGGACATCACAGATTACTGCAGCTCTCTTTCTGAGGCGTAATTAGTTAAGTAGCTGGTTATGTGCCCGTGTCTTCAATCCTTTAACTGGATCAATGACCTGACCTAGCACAGCAATTCCTAATTCCTTTATGAAACCTTGCACTGATCTAGGCCTCCATCCAGACCAAGAAGTTTCTACTTTTCATTAGGGGCTATCTAAGAAAGCAACTAAGAACAGCCTTTAGAATTAGTGTCAAGAGTAATGCTAAAGGAGTATTTGCTCTTATTTGAGGTGCAGTAAATAATTTTAAAAGCAATGAGTTGGTCACAAAAATTTCCCAGTTGATTGGATGCGTGCAGCGGTTCCCTGCCCATGATAATGATCCTGCCCTGAACAGCTGAGCTCCAAAGCAAAGATGTGAAGAGTGACTGCTGGAGGCATCTATGAGATGGTTTTTCAAGAAACTGATTTCTTGAGTGCCATTAAAAACAACAGTATCAGTAGCTATATTTGGAAATATTGTCTGAAAAATGCCTGGGAAAGGTGTTGAAACACGTAATAGAGCCCAGAGGAGACAAACAAGAGCAATGAGGATGTGAGAGCAGTTTTCAGTGAGTAATCTGTAGAAAGAAATGGCGAGGTGAGGGGAGGCAAAGCCTTCCTTTGAGAGGGCTGTGGCAGAGCAGAGCAATTTCCTGCCCTTCTTCAGGAGCCGGATAAGGGCAATCACCTTTGGTGGAGTATTTCAGTCAAATATTTAGGAGAAACTTCTACAGATAAGCAGAGGTAATGTTAGGACTTGATAGAGAAAGTCATTTGTTAATCTGTGCCCTAGGTATGCTGCAGTGGTGTGAGTGGCACTACAAGTGTGGTGGTTTAATCCTGACCTGGCAAGACCACTGTGGGGTTAAAGGGTGCTCAATCCTATCGAAGAGTATTGTGTTATAGGATTAGGGTTGGTTTGTGTTTGGGATAGATGGGCAGTTCTGGGTTTCTTCCAAGAGGTCTTAGCTGGAATCCATGTTGTAACTCTAACAGTAAAATCTAAGCAGTGAAGAAGCTCATCTGTAAAAGTTGTAATAGCAACTTAGAGTTACCTTCTGATCCCATCTCTTGCTACAAGGAAAGAGGAAAACTCAAGGTGGCTGGGCTGCATGTATCTCAGTGTTAGACAGGCTTCAGGTCTTGTCTTAGTGAATTTGTTTTACTTTCCTCTTAGAAGTACCAGTTTGGTACCCATGCTTCTGTATGCATGACATAATGATTTTTGTGTCTGTGACATAGGGTGTATTTCAGGAATATCACTTCAGAGCTGAGCTTTGAGGTTTAACTCACTATTTAAGCTGAAATAATTAGCCAAATATTGACAAGTTTTGAACATGACACAGCCCTCGTAAATCCTATCTGAAGCCTCAACCTGCCAATATCCAGCCCCTGAATTAGGCCTAGCTGTTTGTTTACCAAGCGATGCTATTTTAAGTATGGTGTGATGGATGAAGCAGATTACTGAGCTGCCTGAATGCACCTGATTTGTTGCTTACCCTTCACCTGTATGCAGCCCCTGTTCTTTGCAAGTATCTGGGTTGTGTTGCAATATGGGAACAAGTCAGGACTGTGCAGAAATAAGCTTTGCAAGAGTAGATAAGAGCGACTTGCAGGAGCAGCAGGTGCAACTGTTCTCTGCAAGTAGATGATTCCTTAATCTTCTTAAGGACAGCCTCAATAAAATCCCCTTTGTGATATTAGGCATAGCTCTGGGCCAGGTGGCCTCAGCTTCTGTCACCAGCTCCATGAGCTGCTTTTCTCTGAGAAACTCTCTGTGCTGCTGTAAAAAGCCACCACAAAAACAGCCAAACTGCCAGGTGTGCAGGAAGAGCCAGGTGACAACTAGCCTTGTTGGACAGACCTCTGAGTACATCTAAGAGGTTGTTTGCTTCCAGGTTCTTGGAGACCTGGGAATGGGTGGTACAGAGATGCTGAGTGCCCTTCCTAGCAGTTAAGTACATAAATCAGTGTGAAAAAATAAACTGGGATGGCAGTGTGGGGCAAGGGACGAGTGATATAATATGGGAAAAGTTTAATAGTTGATGTGGTGTGAGCTGACCTGACATAAGGAATACTTGGCAGCTCCCTCGGCCTTTCTACTGGGACAACAGCTTGTCTCACTTATGCTGTGCAGTTGCAAGAAAAGGTTTTTCCACATGGTTGGATTAAAAATAGTGTGGTGAAGGAAAATGTATGAAGGATGCAATGGTGGTCAGATGCCTGTGATCACTTCTCTGCCCTAAGCTTTGTGTGATCTTGGAAAAAATATTTTGTGCTGGAACATGCAAGGTGCTCCAATTCTGTAAATGTTCCTCTGCCTGCCTTAGTTGATATTCCTTACACAAGCTGGTAGGGACCCTCGAGAAAGTATTACTAACCATGAAATAATAGATAGTATTTCATACCCACAACAGAAGTCAAAACCCAAGCTCCATCCCACTGCTTTTCTGCTTCAGTGCCTGTCACACTCTTCTCTTCCCCATCTCCTTGTATTATATTCAACCACCAAAATCTGCATCTTGAACATTCTTCCCAAACCCATCTTATTAAGTGCAATGAGGAGTGGTGAAGGCCATGTATGAATGCCATATGCTACCTTCATATTTGTAGCATAACACTGAAATTACTGTAAGGACAAATGGCTCTAAGGTTGTTGTTTTCCTTTCAGTTTGGTAGACACCACTATTTTTGTTCTCATTTTAACTAGCCAAAGAATTTCGGTAAGCCAAAATTCATCTTCGGAATGACACAAAATGTGCTGTGGGAGAATGTCAAGGCTGCCAAGTTCTCTGGATTTTGGTGAAAATAATTTTGGAGGGAGATATCTTGAGGTTTATACTTGGGCAAATATCCCACTGATTCATCCATATTAAAGTCATCACAGAGAGGTTATGGAAAAGGACCAAGACCATGTGCGGTATATTTCTGTAATGCATTTTTTTTTTGTGTGTCCAAGATGGCTGCTATTAGCTCTACTTCCACGTTTTCTGGTTTATTTTTTAATTCTTTCACCACTCTAGTTCATATGTTGTAAAAAGACCCTTACTGATGTTAGGAAGGAGACAAAAATTTTTGGCCTTGCTTCTTCATAAGAGACAATAATAGCAGGTTCTAGGGTTGCTGGTGATAACAAAATCATGGTCAGAAAGACAACATTTTAGACCAATTAAACACAGCAGCTTCTCTGCAGTGATATCACTTAGCCCTTGTGATTCAATTCACTATCTGCCATGGAAGTACAGCTTTATGATTCAATCATTCAAGCAGGAACAAGCTGCCCTCTGAGGGTATTTTTCTCTGTTCAGTGTTTTTCACCAGTGAAACCTGTCTTCACAAAAAGAAGCCATATGAGAGAAAGGAGTCTGAGGTCTGAGTTTCAGATATTGAAACGAGCAATTAACTTCAGAAGTTTGCTCACCCCTGGACCTGCTCCTGGCTCAGATTCTGCCTTGGAGAAGCCTCAGTCATCTTGGGCTTCATGAATAGGTAAAAAAAGATTTATAATAATAATAAAATTAAGGCAGTGTTTGCATTAAATTAGCTTTTAACAAATGGTAAGACATGATTATGTTGTGGCATTATGTACTTTTTTAATTTTTTGATTCAGTGGTGCTACTCTGTATTTCCACTGATGAAAAGAAATCCGAATCTGGCCACTTGGCTGCTCTACTTCAGCAATTGATTCTAAATCAGCCTTGCTATCCAAACATGTAGAATTGAAGACTTGTTACTAATTATGTAGCTGCGATCGCTGACTATTTTTCTTCCTAGTTTAGTAAAAATCTTTCTGACATTTAGCAGATTGACATTCTCTTAGCATCTCCACAACAATCTGTCCAGTTTGTTTAAGATGACAACGTTTTTGGAAGAAGCTGAAGCATCTCTGTTGGAAACTCAAGTACCTGGCAAGAGATGCTCTAAATACTTGTTGAGCTGGCCAAGTTCTGTTGTGCTTAGTAATAGCAATGGGCAGTTGCGTGACCTCATGTTTCTTCAGCTGTTTAGGGTTTACCTTTTGTTTTATCCTGGAAAGCTTGAGGAAAAAGTCACTTGGAGTGATGGCCGCAGCAAGAGCCCTGTTGCCCTAAAAGGTTTACTCTCTGCAGTGCTGACTGCTCCCATTGGTGAGAGGTGGCTGATGCCAGCATGACACACGGTCATGTTTCTGGTTTGTTTGTACACTTCCTTGTTCCCGTGGTGTGGATAACTGTTGCTGGTCAGACGTTGTCATCAACACTTGGTGAATGTTTGATTCATTTCACTGAAGGTATAAAGTGTGGAATGATGGTTCCTGTTCCCAGAGCTTTGAGGGGGAAGGTCTCTATGTGAAAGCTGCCACTTCCTGGCTATATTTTGAAGGACTACCAAGCTGAGAATGAAGCTTGTGTCCTAGGCTGATTGTACTCTGAGGCCAAGCAACAGCTTCTGAATGGCGATCATCACTCTGAACATAACCATGATGGTTGAACAACTCACCCTTTACCCAGAGTTACACCTGGAGTTACATTTCTCCAGCCTCTCAGCCTGCTCTCCCCACTGGTGTCTGACAGTGCTCCAAGTCTCTGTGGGCTTAGTGCTGAGCTACCTGAAAAGCTTGGCTCTGTGCTTGATTTACAACAGCTAATGGTGAAATGGCGCATCAAAGAGCCTTTGCAACTGTGAAAACACTTCCAGGCATATAAAAATACATGAAAGAGGTATTCTCTATTGTCTTCTGTTTTGGGCAGCACTTGAAGATATTTGCATCTAATGCATCTCACGTTTTGAAGTGATCATACTGAACTCCTCTGATGCCTTTGCAGATCATGATGGGGATGAGTATATGAGGTGTGCTCATCATGTACTCATGATGTGTACTCATCAACATGAGGCTCAGCTTTTTTGTTTCCTTCTTTATTGAGGTAGTTCAGTGGCTACAGGCAATTTTCCATCTTGTTGGGCAAATTGGTTATCTTGCAAGCTCATTGTGAACGAGAAGTGGTTCACGTGTCTTTTTTACATAACATATTGCACAGCAACAATCATTTTTGTTGTACGTGATGACAGGTACTGAATTCCAGGTTAGCCATAATGAGGTACGTGCTATTTTTGCTGCAGTCCTTTTCAGCCATTACTGAAACATGGTGGTGACTTTGGGTGTTACTAACTGATCCTACAAGGGTTACTCAAAGTTCAGCCTTTTAGCAGATACTTAGCTTATCTGTACTTGTCCCTATTGGAAGATGACTGTTTATTCTCATTTTGAGCTTCATGATTTGGATAGCTTTTTACACATTGCTCATTATAAATTATACTTAGCGTGTTTCCATTTGGCCTGGATTCCTTTCTTTTTAAAAGCTTATTCCAGGATTTGTTCACTATCTCTGTTTCGTATTTAAGTGGCCCTTTTATAACCTTGCTAAGAATTTACATGTAATTTAAAGCCTTGTGTCCAGTTTCAGTTTACAGTCCCCTTTCGTTTATGTTCTGCTATAGACACAGCAATTAAATCAGTATTGTTGGAAAGGCCATGAGGACTTGGTTGGAGAGACAACTTACTGCTGGCAAACTAGTTGCTGTCTTAATTTTAGAATGACAGCAGAGAAAATATGAGGACTGTGCTTAGCCAGAGCATCAGTAACAGCACAGTAGCCATCAATACCTCTCAACAAAGTATTTACTGATGGAACTCCAGTCACTAGGACTTCTAGGTAAAAAAGGCTGGAATAGATAAAATCCTTTTCTAAGAGTCCAGGGCTCTTTGACTTCATCTATAAGTTCTCCTTTGTTCTTGGTTGAAGAGAGCTTCTGATTTGCTTAGACACTGCTTTACTCTGGCTGCTGCTTTGCTGCCTAAGAGGTCATATGTTAATTAGTATGCTGGCGGAAACTTATACTCTTTTATATAGCTCTTGTCATTTGAAGATCTCCAAATTTGTCCAAAGCGGAGAAAATTTATCATCTCTATTTTGTAAATTTAGCAACTAGAAACAGACAGACACTCAAGGTCAGAAAACCATTGCCAGAGCTGGAAATAGATCTCAGCTCTTTTGAGTCATGGTTTCTGATCTTGCTAAGAGCTAGATCACAAATGCGGAAAGGAAAATAGTTCTTAAAACCACAATTATTAATTTACTTCTGAAGTGATCTTCTGTTGAAGTGTAGTTGCTAGGCTGCCACAGTCCTTATATTGTTATCTTGCACTGGATAAATAAAGCTGTTTGTACAGTGTAAACTAAGACATTGCTTTGCACACAGTGGCAGTAAACCGTTGCATAGCTTAAGAATTTTGGTGAGTGCTCTAGGAGGGGCTGGGTTGCCTGGGCCAGCATTGTCCTGTAATGCGGTGATGGTCCCTAAGGAATGGGGACTGCCTACCAGTGACTGTACAGAGCTCCAAGATGTTGCTGAAATGTAAATAGCAAATAACTTACTTTTAGATGCAAAGGCAGTAAACTTATAAAAAAAAAAAAAAAAAAAAAGTGCAAAACCCTCATATGTTGCAGCATCCAGTGAACCCACTATGTCATCTTTTGTTTTCTTGAGTTATTTGTGCAAGCTGTCTCACTCACTGTTATGTTAGGAAGTAAGGAAGCATTTGCAAACATAATTTGGAACCACATATAAGAGAAAAATAGTTTTTGTTCAGAAGAGTTGGAGAGACTTTATCGTCTGCATGCAACTGGCAGTGTGTCCCTGGGAAAGACAGTCTCTGAAATTCCAGCCTTCCAGTAATGGAGAAAAGAGGATTTTTCATCCTTCTCTCTGATGAAGTCATCTCCTTTCTGTGAATCACAATTTATCTCTGCTAGAGGTGGATGAAGCCTCAAAATAATGACAACGTTTCAGTTGTTCCTGTTCTTAAGTTGATCCCCATCACTGTGTTCAAGCATCTGTTCCCTGGGGAAGACCATTTTCTTCAGTATTTTGACTTGGAAATTGCTCTGACATAAATAGACAGCAGCATCAGATTCAGCATCTTGAATGCACTTTTCGGTCTCTGCATATCTTCAGGCTACCTATTAAAATTTTTTTTTTTGAAAGTATTGCCAGTGAATTCACTTAGATTCTAAGTCATTTAAATTCTCAGCCTTTTTTAGCTATTGTTAACAGACATTTATATAATGGTACAAAAGAGTGTTCCTCCTCCATGTTCACTCCAGCATGTAGCTGTGCAGGATTGGGAACAGCAGCTTAATGGGATCCTTTTGTTAAAATGGGCATGTCATCTCTAAAATGGAGGGTGCCCAGATCTGATTTGAGATGGTGTTTTCTGGTTTAATGGAATAATGCAACAAAACAGTCTCGAGTCACACTGACATAATAGGCAACTTTAGAAATCCTTGGATTAGCATATATCAAGGGAATGGTGCATCCATCTCTGAGAGAGAGCCCACCTCTTGCTTGTTGTCTGTGGCAGCGCTGGGAGTATTTTTTTTCCTAATTCTGAAATGGGAAGTAATTGAATGCTGATGACAATTTGGGCACGCTGCTGCTAAAGTGAGATGATAAAAATTCTTGAAAGGTCAGTTAATCTAAAGCAAAGTGAAGGTTGATGATGCATTTTGCTGCTAGATGTCCCAGCAGGCTGCTTGTGTTAAAGACAGCTAGCAGAAGGGCTGGCCATCCTATTGTGTCAGGATAGGATTTTATTCTGCTCTTTGACACGTAACCTTCAGGTCTTTTTTTCAGGTTCTGTTAGGTTTTCAGTTTTTTCCAATTTTCTCTGCTCAGGAGAGGTTACTGGTACAGGACACAGTAAGAGTTGAAATGGGATGGGAGGAAGGATTTTTAAGTAGAATGCTCTGAAACTTTTTTTGTTATACTTATTGAACTCCAAAATCCAATGGGTACGTCAGGTTCTTCCTTAAATGTTAAACACTACTTGAATTCCCTTTGATTATCCTCAGACTTGATGATTGCTGGGGTCGCTCCAGCAGCAAAACCAACTGTGACCAAATTTCATATTCCATAAAACTTTTATTACATAAAGCTTAAAAACTGCTGGAAATCAAATGAAGCCATTCAGTACCATCCAGACTGCTGAAAGCCTTTAGGATGATCAAGGGTGCTCTTCACTGTCCCAATCTCGGTGTTTTACAGCATATTAGTAGCATTTCTTTGAAGACTTAGCTCGTTTTCTGCTGAAGGACATCTCACCTGGTGGATGTGCAGGTATCTTGTGGGCTCTGGGGGATTGAAATTACATGGGGGGGAAAAAATCACGTTGGTGCAAATTGCAACAGAGGTTTTGGCAGATGAGTAAGGTGGCTAAGGGTATAGTCACAGCACTGACAACCCCTCCACTTGCATTCTTCTTGGACTGATATATTACGCATTTTGGCAAATTTTAATTCAGCAGCCCTGCTTGGCTCAAGGCAGATGTAAGTAATAGTGACCAAGTTTAGGACAAAGCTAAAGCAAAGCCATACATTATGCAGTGCTGTAACTTCAGATTTCTGTCCTGATAAACTTTTGGCAGAAGTGTGCATATATTTATATGGTACTGAGTACCATGGTCTCTTAAGCTGTAAAACATCTAGCATCTGTGGGATCTAACAAAACACATCGCTGTTTTTCTCTCTGGCACATTTTCTTCTTTCCTATGGAAGTATATGAAAGGAGTAGTTCAGAGGACAGCCTAGGTCTATTCTAGATGCAGAAATAGGGCAGGTGTGCTTAGGTAATGGGATTTCCTGCAGTCTCTGCTTGCAGATGCTCCCCACTGCTTGGCTGGCTGCGCAGTGTGAGCTCGCTGTCTCAGGCTCCTTCCAGAAGTCTGAGGTGTCAGAGTGCTGTAATGTTAACAGTGAAAGGAAGGGTGTTAATCACCCTAATGCCTACTCGATCTTTATGTTTACATACCAGAGAGTTGCACATTTTTGCCTCTGTAGACCAAGTGCAATGCGTGTACAGTGGTTATTTTTGTACCTCTGTTCCCTCAGAGATCCCACCCTTTCACCCAGTATTTTGGGAGCTCCTTGCATCCCTGGCCTAACACAAGGATTATGGGGACTTTTGGGATAGCATTTCTCCTTCCTTGCTCTGGGCTCTCTGTATATCCCATGCACAATTTCCCACTGGTCGGTGGTCCCTGTGGCCACACTTTTCTCTTTGAGAAGTCACGCAACTTGGGTTGTTTTTTAATGAACTTCCTAGGGATGTGGCACAGAAGATGAAGAGTCGTCACAACACCACTGCCTTTCTAAGTAATTACAGAAGCAACAACTGTAAACAACAACTTGTATTGCCCTCTCAAGCATCCCTGACAGACCTGGGCCCCTGGGAAAAGGTCCTGTGCAGTTACAGCAATCTTCCTCTATTTATCAATGACTGAAGTATCTATTACTGTTATTTATTTAGCCATATCAGAGTGCTGCCTATGAGCTCAGAGCAAACTGGCGTAGACCAATGCAGCTTGCTCTCACCCTTAGCAAACGGTGCTCTTCTCTACAAACAGGATTGAGACTGTTGACTCCAGGGAAAAGGGAACATGTAAAGAACAGCAAGAGCTATGGCAGTGGTTGCCACCCCACTGCCACCTGTCCTCATGTTTGGAGGACAGAGCATTTATCTCCAGGGCTTTGCCTCAGCTGCCATTGGGACAGAGCAGTGTTAGGAATGACCTTGTGTATCTTTGTCCCACCCTTGGAGCCACAGTGGAGTGAGCAATGGCTATCCTGAGGATGGGAGAAAGGCGGGCCCGTGAGGGAATGCTGCCTCACATGGGGAGCAATGAATGACTAGTGAGATCTTGGTCTCCATGCACAACTTTGGCCTGACTCTTCTGCCCTCTAAGAGACCTTTAGTTCGAAGCCTTGAGGTAACTAAGTGCATCTGTTGTATTTTGCCAACAAGTGATGAGGAAAACACAGTGAAATGAGTGAGGTGCTGTTTGAGCTGGTGCTGTGGTGGATGTGTTACCTTCTGTGGACTGGGTGTGGAGCAAATGCTAAACTTCAGCAAGGGCTGCAGCTGTGTTTTTCTAAAGTTTCATTGCTGTTGACAATCATCCTCCAGAGTCCCTCTGGATGCTGAAGATTGTGTATACTGACTAAAGTTGCTGTGTGGGTGACCTCTGGGAAAAGAGGTTTTCCTTTTGATCCAGTTCCGTTTTAACGTCACAGGCAAGAAAATTCACTGTTGAAATAGCATCTTTGCTGAGAGGGGAGAAGCCCAGGATAGCAGAACCATAGGAAGGGTCCCCATGGACCACTCCAACTGGATGCCCTGCATGCAGTAGACAGCTGGAGCTGTCCTGTTTCTTCATTGCCTGCAGTGAATCTGAGATGTTTGTATGTATATCTGAAACTTGGTGGCTGTTCCACCATCAATTGCTTCTGACCTTTTAATCATGAATTACTGTTCACTCACCTCCTTAGCCTGTGACAGATCCCTTCATGGTAGGGTTTCTGTTTATTGGCTGAGTGATTGTAGCTCTCTATCTTGGGATGGGTACATTCTGATTAGTATGGTCTTGCTTGTCTGAGCATTTATCAATCTTGAATAAAACATATGATGGGTTTATATTTACCACTGGTGTTTATCAGAAAATTGCAAAGCTATTCACTGAGGTCAGATTGATGGAGAACTGGGGTGTCATGGCAGTGTTGTAAGGCTTGGATAAATGAGAGGAGGGATTCACACCATTTAGTTCTGCATCTATCTTTAAAATAAATTTAAAACAACATTCTAAGAGATGTTATAAAGGAAAACTATCTGAATGTGAAGAAATGGCAAAAGTTTTCTTCATCAGGGAAGCTTTCTGTGCACAAATAAGCAGAAAAGATCCAGAACATGAACCATATGAGACTTGTCGTGATTGCCGTTTCTCTGGGGCTGACAATTTTCAAATGTTACAGCTGGTCCATCACCAGTGATGGTCCATTAAAATATTTGCTGCTTGGCAGTACCCTGTTTCCCTGTGTGAAGACGGGGCAGAACAGGAGGCAGTTCTTGAGCACTGTGGTCCTGGTTCTGTGGGTCTGTCACTGTAGCTTCTCCCATCTCATCTGGGCTCTGACCCACATCTGGTTGGGGATTGAAGTCCCAGGTCCTCAAAGGACTCAGGGTCCAGTCTATCTGTGATGTCCCTGGCTCTTGCTGGCCATGTTCAGGTGTCAGCATTCACCCAGCATTCCCGCTTCTCCTCTGCATCTCACCTAATGAACGGGCACTCTCTCTCTGTGGTCTCTCTTCATGTTACTTTTTGCTTATTTAAAAAGGGTAAAATAAAGAAAACCAGGTGGTATCAGGCTCCATCATGCCTGCTGCCAGTTCATTCCCTTGAAAAAACACATGACTAAAGGGAAATCATTATGCTTAATGCTTCAGAAATGTTTTCAGAAATTATAAGTGTTTTGTACTGAGAAAGTGTAGAGAAAATAGAGGAATAAACCTCCACATTTTATAATTTTGAAGAAACCCCTGTGTTTTATTCCTTTGAATAAAAAAAACTGAACACCTGACCTATTAGGTAAGAAACAGATGGCAGAGGCTTGAGGGACTGTGCACACGCAGAACATCTGCCATGCAGTTAATATTTAGAAAATGATGATATTGGAACCTGCTGCTTTCTGAGGGCTGTACAATGCAGGAACAACCGTAATGCATGTGATTCCTGGAAAGGGGCTTAAAAACAGATTTGAGTGCCTTGAAATGCTAGCCCTGATCTAGCTGCGGTGGCTTGGTGCTGCTCTGCTATTTAGCACATACAAATTGTCTGGGGTTAATGAGCAGTGATGCGGCTGAGGAACCTGCAGCCTTGAAGGCCTCCGTCCATCTGTGTTAGGGATATCTGCAAGGCCAGTGAGTGAGCAGCAGCACAGATCCGACAGACAGTCGGGGATTTTAATTGTTCAGCTGTGGAGAAATTAGCAACGTAATTACATAATTGGGTTTTCACGGCCCATTCAATCTTTGTGACTCTGCAGGGACCCTGCTGTGATGGAGCTGTGAGTGGTGGTGGTGTAAATGCCACGTGGGTAAGGCCATTGGGTGGCATGTGGCATGTCACTGGCAGCATCTGGGACATGGTGGGGGAGATGGCACATCGTTACTACTGTTCTTTTCTATCGATATGTTTTTACTATGAGAATCCTGGAAAACACTTTCTGTATTTTAAAGCTTATCTACCTCCTCCTGGCTGGGGGATCTTAGCATCAGTGGACGGGCTGCCATGTAGGTTTTTTTCTGTAGTTCTTTACACCGTTTTTCTGTCTCTGATTGTGGATTTGCTGCCGGAATGGCTAATCCACTGGGTGCCCCTGGGTTCTGACATGATAGTCCAAGTGCTGTTTGGCTGTTCTGCCTTCTTATCATCTTTTATACATTGTGTGTGCAGAGATATTAATTCCTCAATACCATGCTCTCGATTCTGACCATCTCATTATAACCTTAAATGTACAGGGCCAGATGCTTTGATTTATACCAGATAAGGAGTTGGTCTCAGAGGTTTATATAATCAGTTCCCAAAAGTTTGTAATTTGCAGAAATATTCTTCCCTTACGTTCAGAGAACTTAAGTTTATGAGGTCTACTTGAACAATACATTATTTACTACAGAGTTTATCTAAATTCTATTCTTAGGTATATACCTTAATCTGTTGTATTTATAACTTTCTTCCTCTCATATTATTTGTTTTGTATCTCTGTAGATTTAACATGATTATCCAAATAGAAAATCTTTCCAAATATGACTCAGCAGAAACAGCTTTCACAAAGTGTCAAAACTCTCAAGATTATGGCACACATACTGGAAAATGGAGGTTTAAAATCAACCGTTGCCTATGGTGTATTTACTCAGCTCACAGGCTATTAACTGCAGCAATTCATATGGGTCCAACATAGCAGTTGTCAGATGTTGTTTCCATTTCTGCTTTTGTTTTGCTTCACTGGCAAAATTCTCATTGATTTCACTGGTGGCAGATTAAGTCCTGCATATGTTTCATTTCCATGAGCCAGCAAAAATGTCTTTCCTCTTTTTTTGTGCCCATCTCCTTTAACTATTTTTGTCTGTGCACAACTATCCCACTAAAATTTCAGTGTCTTCCAAATCTCTTTCTTCAACTCAAGTTGTCTAAATCTGGACAAGTTTGGGTCCAGACTGCAGGCTTGCCCAGAGACCCAGTTACCAGAGAGCTTCTTATGACTGGAAGGTTAAACAAGGTACTGAAGAAGATGCTTTTGTGTTGCTTGTGTTTTGAGATCAGACTGTCTGGTGTTTTACAGACTTGCAAAGCAGCGATGTGCAGTAGGGTGTGTGGGAAAAGCAGTACAAGTTACAGAAGAAGTGACCAGAAAGGAGACTTTTGTCTCTGCAAATGCAGGGGACAGGCTGTCCTTCATGCTCTTTTCAAGAGCAGCGCGTTCATGGGGGAATCACTGGGGTTGCTGTCGTATGGCTTGCTCAAATCTCTTATCTATTCTGTTAAATAAACTTCTGCCTTGGCCAGTGCTATCAGGATTTGTTTGAAGCAAAAACTGCAATCTGGGAAAATAAGTACATAATATATGGATCTTGAAGAGACTTCTAACTGTTGAAAGGCTTGTTACCTGAAATAACATCCATGTAATGCATAGATCTGTCCTCTTAACACTGCACATGCGGAGATAGTAATCTTTTCATGCCCCATGTCTAATGTTCCTATCTTGATCTAGAAGGACAGAAAAAGAATTGTACTTCTAAACTGCTCTACTTTTATTGGTGATGTTCTCCTCTCTCAGCCTCCTAAAGCACTCTGTTGAGTAAGAGAAATAGTCTCTAAAGTGGGGGAGAGAGACCCATCATCAGACATCAACTGATATCTTGGAAATGTCTTAGAAACTGTACATGAATCAGGAATGAGGGAATGAGTCACGATGTAACTTGATAAGTATCCAGCTGAAGGAGGGGAGCACTGAGCACCAACTGTCCGTGTCCACTTGGAGGTGAAGGCTGAGTAGGAGTCAGGTTGGGATTCTTGTGGGAAGAGCAAGAGCCTTCTATGGACAAGGACATGCTGTTGCCACCAAAAATATTGGTATTAGCTATTGAAATTACAAGGCGGAAAGAGATGTGAAGGTGTTCACTTGTACCTTGGCAGGACAAAAACTTGGCAAAGAGCATGGCTGATAATTCAAAGAGGCACAAGAATATCTGCTTCCAGCAGAGCAGTATTACTTGGTGTGAGCGTAGTGAAAGACCATCTGAAGTCTCTTGCTTTAACTTGATAAAGTCTTCGAAGGACGCTTGGTCTTTGCAGCTACAAAAAGACACAAAGCAACAAAAATCATTATAGCTGACATGTAACTGTGCAGGTAAAATGCTCTTTTGCAGGTATAGCACCTCTAGAATATAAGAACAGCTCAGTTAAGATGATTGGATAGTGTGGGAGAAATGCTCTGTTTGTACTGACGGTGTAAGTGCTGAGGTTACTGTTGATTTTTATTAGCCTGGGGTATGGCTTCCAGGTCACCTTAAGAAAACTAATAACTACATAGAATAGCTGTAGAGTTTTTGAGTCCTGTGGAATGTATGTTGTGGTCCTAATAAACAATATTTATGCCTCCATTGAAACTGTTCTGATTTTGTGTAGAAATCACAAGTACTATTTTTAAAGCCTCAGGCTGAACAGAATTCAGATGCATTTAGTCTGTTCAGTGACCAACTGTACTGGGGTCAGATTCTGGCTATTACTTAGAATATGTGAATTTCATAAAATCTCTCGTTTATATTGTAGGCTATCCATTTTTCCTTTCTCAGATAGGTATGATTTAACCTATAACAATTTAAAGAAATTTTCTTGTGCTCCACCAAAATCATGAGTTTGGAAGACTGAGAGAAGGGTGGGAAGATGCAGGCATCTAAGTAAAACATATGTTGAATGGGAAGAAATCAGTCATCCTGGGTTCCGGGCCTTTGATTATTTCCACATGCCTGGATTGTATTGCTGTGCTGTGTGCCATTAATGTCATTAGATGCTTTATGTCGGAGTGGATTTTTGCATATGCTGATGAGATTGCAATATTGGGACTGCACTGGGTTGAGTCTGCCAGTGCGGTTTCAGGGCTGCAAGTGGAGGCGTGTGTCCTTCTAGACTCCTCCTCCTTGTGCCATGTGCCCAGCCCAGTGTTCCCCAAAGTACCCATAAATGTCTGGTTGGGTTACAAGCCTGCAGGCAGCAGGGTTTGTCCTCGGCCCTTTTCAAGAAAAGCAAACTGACTAATCAAACCCCACCTTGTAAAAACGGATATTTAAAACTGCTGCTTGGTGTTGGAAGGAGGCACAATGAAAAATAAGCTTAATGTTCTTGTTCAAAGGTGCCTGTGTGTCGGGAAGAAGTGCCAGCCTTCCCCCATTGTTTGTCTCTGGGCTGATCTCTGAGAATGAGACCTTGGGAGGTATTGCCATTCCATTTGGTTCCTGGTAAAAGGAAAAGAGATTTGACTGCTCCCTCCAGATAAAAATACTGAGGAGTCTTCTAGGCCAGAAAACAACTTGTTTTTCTTTCCTTGTTTTTTTGTTATTTGAGCCTGCCAGATTGGTCTGTTCTCTGCTCTCCAACTGTGTGGGCGGCACAGAAGACGATGCTGAGACAAAGAATGGGGGAGGGAGGAAAGAAGTGAAAAAGACCTTTGGACTGGAGGCATGGTGCATGGGAGGAAGAGAAAGTAATGGCAGTCAGAGTGTTTTGGTTTGCAAAAGTTTGCAGCAGGTCGGAAGAATCTGTGGTAGGTCAGAGACACTCAGTCTAGAAGTTGTAGTGATGAATATATTAGCATGTTTTTGATCCTAAAGCATACAGATGTTTTTCTGCATTTGATGATTTTACGAAGCTTGCATCCTACTGAACTTCAATGCCTACTGCTGGAAATGGGGATGATGGATGGAGGGAGAAGTGACTGAATGGGAACATGACCATTGCTCTACTTTAGTACAGTGTTTTACATTTTAAGTTAATCTGCTTTGTGCTTTGAATTAGGTCCTAAAGAAAGTGGAATTTTATGAAGCTAAGGCTCTGATTTCGTCCTGACAGAATCCCATTTTCCTGAGCTGAAAACCAAATCTCATTTCTCATTCCAATAATAGCTACCTTCCCCCATTCTACTGCATCTGGTTTGTGATCTTTTGTGGTACTTGTGAAATTGAATTACATGTGAAATGTGATTTAACTCATTTTTTCTGTTTTTTAAATGAAAAGGGGAGTAAGGATAAATTTCAAATGAAACTTTAAAATCTATGATGAGAATAGGATGGGGAGATACTGGACAGCATCTTCAGGTGAGGGAGGAGAGCAGAAAAGGGATGAGTAGGAGGTAAACATGGAGAGAGAAAGGACAATGCACATGTGAGGCATTATGTGACTTGCTTCCTATTTAAACCTGCAAGATTCATCTTGCCTGCCCATGTATTTTTGCCCTTGGAGCATTTGACCTCCAGCTCCTTTTGTTTCTTGTAATCTACTGCAAAAACTTGTAAAAGCAGCCCTGTAAGGGCAAGGTTTGAAAATAAATCCCACTTCATATGGGGTAGCCCTGCAGCAAGGGCAGAGAGGTTCTGGTAAGAACAGAGGCAGTCCTGTGAGAGGATCCAGGACTCTCCCCTATGACTCCAGGAGCCTTTCAGAGCCCGAAACTTACAGCCTGGGATGTGTGGTGGGGATGTTGGTTCACGGGCATAGCCCCGTGATGTAGCCCCACTCGCCTGTCTGGGCAGCCCACGCAGCTTCTTTGGGATCTGCTGCCCTTCATCGCCCTCTCTGAAGGACTTCTGACAGGGTAGGGACTTCGGGTAATAAAAAGGTGTTTCTTTGCTGGGCTAATATTTACATCACAAACATATGGTGCTTTTGGCTTGGTCACAAATCCCCGTGCGTGCAAGTGAGAGGCTTTTTTCAGAAAGGGTGGGACATAAAACACTGAGGTTATTCTCTTCTGTCACTGTGTTTGCTAAGAAAAATCTTTAGGAATTACACCTTGATGCTGAGGGAACGTTATCGCAGTTAGAAAGTCGAGCTCTCAAAGGTGAGCACGTGCTGTGTGGAAGCAGTTGGTCTAACCTTCATTTGCACCCCGGTGCTTTTCTGATTTCTTTACAACATGCAAAAATCAGAACATGCTTTTCTAGCTTGGACAGAGGCAGCACCTCTTCAGGAGTGTTGTGAAAACAAATGTGTTGTTTGCTCAACATGCCCCATAAAAGTGCTATGACTTTTGCTGGTAATTTCATTTTTCAGTGTAGGGTTTGGCTGTTGTCTGTAATAAAGTATGAATGAGCTACTTTATATAATACAGAGGTGTGTGTGTTTGTGTGTGTATGTATATGTGTGTGTATATATATATATATACACACACATATACACTGCACAAGTGTTCTCTGTAGATCTGAGTGGAACAATACTGTTTTTTTCACTAAACTATTACAGTGCCATGTCACATGGAACGATGCTGCTCTGGGTTTTCAAATGCTTAATAGCCATAAAACTGAGCCTGAAATAACACTTCTCAGTCCTGCCTTTCTGTCATTATGCTGCCTGCAGGCAGAGTTAAAAGGAGGATATTCAAGTGGGACTCCGGTTCTACTGTCAAGTAAAGATTTTTAACTAAAAGAAAACGGGCTTCTTGCACTTGATCTTAAAACAAATGTCAGTTTCATTAGGTGAATGGTACAAAACCAGCATCTCTTTGCTTTCTTAGATTAGTGTGTTTCTTCTGGTGAGGTGCTTGGTTTATCTTCTTATTTCATTACACCTTGATAGGTCTAAAATGGTTTTGAAAAAGTGTTGTGCATGAAGAGAGAACCTCATGCTCTCATTGCAGAATGTTGCGTAATGTTAATTTCTGATGTAAATAGACATGAGGACACTTGAAAATGCAGTCATTGTCATGTACACCATGATATTTTCCCTCAGCATGGGCTTTTGGTGGATTCCAGGTGATGTTGCCCTGGAGCACACACAGCTTTTTTTATATTGTCTAGAAGTTCTGCTCAGAAATGCTTCCTAGCCCAGCACAATGCTTTATGGCAAATTGTGTCTTACATTGAATGCTATCATTTCCAGCCTCTGCTACCTGGTGTTACTCTGTCGGAATTTCTGAACTACATTATCCTTTGGTAGCTCAAAACTACGTAAAGAGGGGAACACTTCTGCTCTTGAAGATAAAAGCTGCATCCAGTGGGAACTTAAGAGCATTTGCATGCTGATGGAAAGATGCTGTGCAAACAGCCTGGGTTTGCTCAGTTCCTTGCTTTGGAAATCCTTCTTGCTGCTCTGCCCTGTGCCTCTTGCTAGCAGTCTTCCCTTCTACTGCTCCTGTAGGTGGTTGCACAGGGATTGTGATAAAGCACTGAGCAGGCAGGGCTCAGCTGAGCGCTCCTGTCACCGTGTCTCCTTCATTGAACCAGGCCACATCCTGGACATCCACTCAAATACCTCGCTGATGTCTTCATTGCCCTCCTGAGCGACAGCCTTTACCGCTGTGCCGCTGTGGTTCCTGTCAACAAAGCAAACGGCACTGATGTCTTACTTACACTGAGTGCAAGTGTGAGGGAGATGCTCAGCCTATAGGCTTTCCTGCCCCTAAATCCTCCATCCTGCTGTGCTGCAGCAGTCTGCCCTGGGGTACCCAGGCACCCGGGTTAATGATCATGGTGCTGGATTTAGTAATGGTGGTCTTGATTTTTAAGGATTTCAGCTTGGATTTTGAATTTCCTTTGACTTAAGTGTTGAGACTGGGATTTTCATCCAGAGTAATACTTTAATTACATAACTCATTACATTCTCAAATGGCTGCATGTAAGCATCAGCTAATCAGCATTCCTTTTGCTAAGTTGGTATCTGTATCATTGTGTTTCACACAAAGAATAGCCCAAAGATGCATCTCTGCTTTCCAAGTCTCCTCTATTAAAAGCAATAAATTCAAGTTAAAAGGCTGTTCAGAATGTAAGATATCCCAGCACTAGTCACTGTTCTTTGTGCACTAATGCTTGCTGGTGAGACACTTTCTCTTGGATGCCTTGCTTTTGAGAACATCACTTTTCCTTGAGTTACAGTGGCTGAGGTTTCTGAAGGAAGCCTGATTTCTGTACAGGTGAGCTCTCTGCCCTAGCAGCAGTCTGAGGCTTGTGCTGAAAAAAGACCTGAGAATATGATCCTCTGAATTCTCCCATCTCCCTCAGCTGCTTGTTGAGAGATACTGTATTGAGTGAAAAAGGGCAACTTTCAGTCAATTGATTTGTTACCATAAAGCTGAGGGCAGGTGGTAGTAGCAAAATTGATGACAGCTTCTTAAACACTAAAGTCATTACGAGAAGGTTCTCTGCCCCTGGCAAACATCTGATTGATTTCCACAGTTCCCTGCTTTCTCCTACAGTAATTTTTGGGGAAGATTCAGACCACGTTATGGAGAAATACTTTAAAGCAGAGAAAATCCTATTAAGAGAGGGACAGGCTGAGGAAAGCGATGAGCACAAAGGAAGAGGGCAGTTCATAGAACCAATAAGGTTGGAAAAAAACCATAAAGATCATCTAGTCTAGCCATCATGGTCACTAAACCATGTCACTCAATGAATGCCACATCTGCCCAGTTTTTTTTTGTCTACACAGGCAGAGGTCATCAGACATCACAATTATTTTGGGATGTATTTCCCAGACCGTGATGGGACCCTGATGTCCTCCTTGCTGACTGCCAGCCTGCTCCTGCCTTGCTGTGAGGAAAGCAATGAAGCTGTCTCATCTTCCATACCCCAAAACACTGCCCAATTAATGCCCGGGGCTGAGGATGTAGCCTGGGATTGTGGGAAAGGTGCCTCATTGTCTGCTCAAGTCTGAATCAGAACCATCCAAGGCTTCAGTCCAAAGAGGCATCCTGATGACTGTGTCCTTTGCAGCCTCAGCATTCCAATCTTCTAGTTAATAAATATATTTAGCAAGGTCAGATACTGCCTCAAAGCACTCTCCTGCAGTAGATTCTTGCTTGGATCAGTGATGCTGCTTGAACTTAACTTGCTGGATGCTTTTCATGAACAGGAGTGGATTTGGGAGCTGGGTTTCTTTTGGGTCACACCTTAATATCTCAGTCAGTAATTTGTCAGAAGGGAACACAAGTAGTGATAATATTTATTTATTTTTTTAGTACTTGATGTCACAATGGTAGACTTTGCCGATATTGGCAAGGGCAGAAAAATAACCCAAAGGGTTATCAATGTGGAGAATTGTAAAATGGGAAAAGGGATGCAGATAGAGTTGTTTTTGTTCTTTTTTTTTCCCCTAATATCTAGAGAAAAATCAGAAACATGGAAGAATGAAGGGAAATTTGGAAAAGGGCAAAGTCTGAAAGGGACCTGGAGGTGATAGGCCCAGATCAGAGAAGTTCCAGTATCAAGTACAGAATCACAGAATGGCTTAGGTTGGGAGGGACCTTAAAGATCATCGAGCTCCAACCCCCCTGTAATGGGCAGTGTTGCTAACACTGGATCAGGCTGCCAATGGCTGTAGGAGAAAGCTTTGCTGTATGGCAAATAATTCTTGAGGAGTTAGCACTGCACAAGGGGCGGACCACTGCACTGCTCTGGTTCTATGGGGATGCTGGGGAGGGGGGGTACTATTTTGCAAAAAAAAAAAAAAAAAAATAGGCCATTTTTCAATCAACTGAAATTGTTTATAATTTTCTGCCAAGCAGGATGACTCATTTTGGCAGCCTGCCCTCCCCACCCTCCCCCCATCCCCTTATAAACAAATAAAGTCAATAAGTTATGAACAATAAAATAATCTGAAAAGATAACGGCTCAAATTTTTCCTTTTGGTGTACATAGAACAAAATGCTTAATGTTTTTTTAAGACATCATTTCAGAGCTGGATTCAATGACCGTAACTTGAAAAAATGAGGTAAAAATAACTCTTAAAAATGCTTCATTTTTGAGTTAAAGAAACATTTTGTTCAGTGAGACGCACAAAGCATTCAGTTTTGGGCCAACACAAAATGATATTTTTTTTTCTAGCAATCTCTTGGTTGAGGCAGTGAACCAAAAACTCAATTATTCACAGAGCTGCAGCAAGATTAAGGTAAGGATGGAAAGCAGAACTGAGCAAGCAAGGGAGAAAATTTGGGGTCAAATAGTGGAGTAAATCTTAATTCCTTGGGGTGAAACATGGTGGTTTAAGGCATCAGTGCCCATCACTCGCTTTGCTGTCAGTGTGAGGCACTGGGTTAGTGTGACCCAGGTGCTGCCTTGTGCCAGCTGGGATGCATGGGCCATGCTGCGGTGCTCCTGGGGACATGTCCTCATGCTGCACTGCTGCTGCTGTAAATGCAGCATCGTCCAGGAGGGGAAGAATAAAAAGAGGGGAAAAAAAAACCACCCAAGTCTTCTGCCAAGAAGCTGCTGTAAGCTCTGCAGAGTGTGAGTTTGGGCAGGGAGGAGCTGAGTGCTGCTCATCCCAGGGAACGCTGCTGCTTGGCTCCGGGCGCGAGTCTCCTCGGCGGGGCAGAGGGAGCCGGGTGCTGGCGGTGCCTGCTGCTGCTGGGGATGCTCCTCTGGCAGGTTCGAAACGCTTGGCACAGCTTTCCTCACGCATGCAGCGTTAGTGCAAACACCCTGACCGTGCTTCTCTGGCTTGAGCTTTTTTCTGTTGCTTTTTTTTTTTTTTTCCCCCTCTTACCCAGCCATCCTAAGCAGTAATCTAATTTCTTGTTATCCCAGTGGGAGAGCAAAGGCAGAGGGATGGCAGGCTTTGCCCAGCACCGTGGTAAGGAGTGGGAGGCAGAGCTGGGCTTGTGGCTGTGCAAGTTTGAGTCTCACTCCTTTGCAGAATGAGGAATGACTGTAGCATAGCAATAAGCTGCATGAATTACTTTTAAATAAGCCAGCTTGGATGCACTATGGCTGGCTGCGGCAGCATGGTGCCCGCTGTGCTCATGTACCCTTAGAGCAGCAGACAGGAGAGATGCAAGGGAGGTGGTGCATGTGTGGGGCTGGAGATGGAGAGGACAGAGCCGGCTCCTGCATGGGGGAAGGGGAGCAGGACCATATGCATCGCCCCACTGCCCTGGCACCCCATTCCCTGCTTCTGGTGCTGCTTTCTGCCAGCAGAGGTAATGGGCTGAGCATGCAAACCTTGCACCAAGGAGTTGATGGGGGTAATGTTTTTGTTATTCCAGTCTGTGGTGAACCAGTCTGCATTTCAAGTACTCCTTTGCTATTAAATAACTAATAATTAACCAGCAGAGGCCGTTCGAAGACTCTGGTGCAGTGATGTCTGGTAATAATTTTTTTCCACCTATTTTATTTTATTTTAATTTTTCCCTTCCAATTCATTCCAAGGCTCTGCACTGGGATCCCAAAGTGGTTTTCAATGCCCGAAGCCGTTGGCTGTTTATAAATAAGTTCTGAACGCGGTGAGTGAAGTTGGCAGCGCCTCGGGCTTTGTTCTGAGCGCTGCCGGGTACCACGGCCACCTCCGTGGCTCCAGTTTTGGGAGCGCAATATGGGATGCTGGGGGGCAGCGGGGGGGGAACGCCGCATCCTCGAAGCGTCGGCAGCTATTTCAGGAAGACGCGAAGTCTCCTCCTTCTTATGTAAATAAACGTGACAGCTCCCAGCGCCGGTGCGGGAGGGCCGCGAGTGGGTGGAGGCAGCCGGCGAGGGGCAGCGGGGCCGGGGGCTGCGGAGCGGAGCGATGAGCGCCGGCGGTGCCTGAAGGGGCAGCTATGGGGGGCCAGGTGACCCGCGGGCCGCTGCACGGTGAGCGCTGCGAGGGGGAAGGTGAGGGCCGGGGGTGCGATGGAGGAGATGCGTGCGGTGTGGGCCAGTTTCCAGCGGGGGATGAAGGTTGCCGAAGGGGAACTCGGAGGCTTTGGAAGCGGTCACCTTGCGTCCCCTTCCCGTCAGCCGCTCCGTAGCGTCCATTCATTTCTATGTTGCGTTGATGCAGCGTGGAACGAACGCTGGTTTGAACTACTCCGTGTGCTCGGCTGAGCCATGGAGTCTGCCTGCTTTGCTAGGTAACGTGAAGCCGTGTAGGGAGGGGGGCTGAGCGCCTGGCGCGATGCTACAGCAAAATCCGGAGCAATAGGCAACGTGCGGCCGTGGCCGCGCAAATCTCATGCCATAAATATTTCGGTGAGAATCCTGCGCTCGTTAAACGTGCCGACTGCTCTGCAGTGTTCTGCTCGCCTCGGGACACAGCCGGTGTGCTGCACGTTCCGTGCGGGGGGAACGGGCTGTCAGAGAAACTTCCTCGTTGCTATAGTGAATAGGGATGGGAAACGCGCAGATCGTGTCGTGTGGGCTTGGAGCTGCTCGTGTGCTTCCTTTGAGTAGAGGTGTGAGAGGTATATGCTGAGGCTGTGAGTATTCACGTCCCAGTCCCGATTTTTGTTGGATTGGGTGAAAAACACGAACTCTGCACTTTAAGGAAGGAATGGACAGAGTTAGGAAACAGATGACTCTTTCCTAATGGCATGTCTTGAGTGAGATTGTAATGTGTTCATCATCTGTGTTCTGAAGTGTCACCCACAGTCTGACCTTATTTCTTCTGTAATGTCGCAGTGTACACGTCATATGCAGAATGTGAGTGCTGTTGGGTCAACGTTTACAAAAAAGCAAACAAACAAACAAACAAAACCCCCAACCCAAAACAAGCAGCTCTGGCTGTTGTAGGTTCCTTTTCCCTTTTGAAGCGGTATTTGAATGAACTTGAGAAACCTGGCTGGGAAGGAGCAGCAGCTCTGTGTGTGCCAGGGACCTGGCATTCCTGCCAGGGCTTTCTGCTGCCCGCTGAGCCTGCAGCTTCTGCCTTACAGTGCTGCTCTGCCCGCCAGCGCAGCTCTCCTTAATTTTTATTTTCTTGGGAGATGCAAAGTAATGAGGAGACACGGGTAATTAACTCTGCTGAATTTCCCTCTGTGGACGGAGGGGCTACAGGCAGCGTTGTAATGAGAGGTGTTACGCTGCTGGGTGTAGCACGAGTCTTTTGAAACGTGGGCATGCGTTATATTTAAAAATAGGAAGAAGTCATCCACCAAAGGACACGTAATGAAAACAGACTACATCTGCACTTGTGGTTCGTCTGTGGCTGCCATTCCTGCAGTTCCACCTTTCTGTTGAACGTGTCTGTTTTCAGATATGCTGGGAAAAGAGAACCGAAACTGTATCAGTTTCTCGGAAGAATAAATGAAACTGAACGTAATGATACCGAAAGGAGCTCTATGAGCAGCCTTGGGGGTGAATGCCCCTTGCTTTTAGAAACCATGGGTAAAGTACAAATCTGCTTTCAGATATTTCCAGTGACCTCTCTGCACTGAAAGAGTGGGCTGGGATTTTCAGGGACACCTGAGTCATTTAACTCAGCTGAAAATCAGCCGGGGTGGGGCGAAGCCACCCTGCCCGGCTGCTGGAGGCTCCTGGTGGGATGGGCACAGCTCCCAAGCCTGGCATGGTGCGCAGGGGCCTGCCTGCCCCTGGTTGTCCACCCTCACTTTGGTTGGGTTGGAAAAAGTGAATTGAGAGGTGGGCTCCTGAACTGGGCTGTGAGGGTGGCGCTCCTTCGAAAAGCATCAAAGCAGCATGGTGGTGTTTAACAGCTGTGGGACATTTGGAAGGAGATGTCTTATGGCTTTGTATGTTGGGACACAGGAGCTATTCGTTCCTTCTTCTCCGTGAACCAAGTGCCCTCAAGCAATCTCTGCCCACATGCCCATATTCTCCATAGCACCGTGATGGTCTCTGCTCCTCTTCCCCCTTCCCACCCCGTGCACACAAGTCCTTGGCGTGCTTTCCAGTGCTCCCTGTGCAAAAAGAGGAAAAGTTGAAATAGGAAGTCCAATGGTAATGTGGTTGTGATGGACAGGATGTTTACAGTCCATGCAAAAGGGAACATCTATACATGTGGTGTTTACGTTAGCAATATTTTAAACAGGAAATGTTAATATGATTGCTCGTGGTTCATCTGAGGCGAGTTTCTTCAAGACTGGCTGTGTGCTATAGCGTTCCTACAACATAGGCGGACTTATCTAAATATTTATATTCAACTACTTGTTAATAATCGTGCATAAAACATCTCTGATGGATGCATATCTCAGAACAAGTACGTTCTTCTTACGCATTTGGTTCAACTGTCACCTGCTGCGTTAGTTTTTAATTCCTCTTTATGGCTGTGAGTGAGATGCTATTTGCATTCGTTATCAGGGGATCAAATCCAGTTTTTGTCTGAGAAAAAACGTCTTGAGTATTTTTTTTTAATTATTATTTTAAATATATTTTTATTATTCACTTGGAACGGAGCAGACAAAAAGTCGGGCTTCAGCCAAGGAAGCTGCTGTGCTGTGCTGTGCTGGAGAGGGTTCAGTGCGTGGCTACGTGCGGAGGTTAGCGATGAATGCGTTCGTATCTCTTCAGAGGGCTTTTGACTAGCTGGAGTGTACACAGTGCATTAATTCATGTGCAGGGGATGTGTCTGCTGCATGCACATTTGCTCAGTAACCTTGCCTCCTACAAGTCACAGTCACTAATAAGTCCCTCATCGCAGGGCTTTGTCTTATTTTTGTTTTAATTACTCTCATGTCACGGGCGCACATCAGTGATTTGGAGTGGAATAATTTTTACAAGGAGCAGGAAAAAGGTATCTTGTGTCACATTTCCCAAACTGTAATTGTATGGCATCAGTGTAATTGCAAAGAAGTCCCTGGTGAGAATGCATCAGTTTTTTAGCCTGGGAAGCAGCAGTGACTGACAGATTTAACTTTTGGCTTGAACAGTTGAGTTTTTAAGCTTCTTAAGCAGACGATGCTCTGTAGCCTGAGGATACAATAAAAATAATGGCTCCAATCTTTGTGGGATGTATATACAGGTGTAAGCATTACGTATGGCCAGAATTTCCCCTTACCCATGTAAGTCCTGGTGTACTGCACAGCTGCGTGGTTGAGTAGCAGGAGGCAGAAAGGATGCAGGAGTGGTGGCATAGCAGCTCTCCATCTGCACTATGTGGTGGTAAAGACTTTTGGGCAGCTACTTGGGTTCTTTTCCAATTTCATTGGCTTCTTGTTTGCCACGGTCTTTTCCTGCACCTGGCTGCTGATTTATTCCTGTGCACAGTAGGTGTGAAGTGCTGGCACTCTCCTTCCTCTGCATTTTGTTCCCATGGAGAGCAGTCTGTGGGGCTCACTCACAGGTGTCACTGGGAGGTTTGGGATATTTGGGGTTGGCTGGAAGCCTCCAGCCCCAATGAGCTGCTAAGCTGCTGCTGTAGGGCTTTAGGGAACGGTGGAAGCTGGAGGTCGTTTCCTGAGTGAAAAATAGCTATGGTGTGCAACTTCATTTATTCCTTCTTTGCACAATGGAGTTCTATTTTTAGCTTTCTCTTAATGCTTTGTAGTGTAGTGAATGGTATATCTATAGGCAAGTGCTGAATCAGCCCATGCTGTATTTCCTACTTTGTGTGTTCCTTGCCTATTCTGCAACAACCTTGCCAAATGCTGCATTTCACCCTTGCAGTTAATGCTGCCCAACAGAATTGTGCTCTAGCAAACACCCTTGTATACACCTTCAGATTAAGTAATTTCTGACTTCTTTGATCTGATTAGAACTGTAAAATATCCCAGACGAAATAAGAAACATAAAAAACCAGAATCTGACAGCACCAATTTAGTGAGATTTCTTTACAAGTTAATTTTACTTTGCATTTTTTGTCATATCTAAACTATAGTTTAGATTTCTGAGGTATCTTACCTAGCTTCCATATGTGGAGTGATTGAAAATGTCTTCACCCTCACTAGGGGGTTAACATTTCCCATATTGTGCAGGCAGTCACTTACTGAGAACCAAGATGAGATGAGGAGAAGAGGCTCTTTCTAAGGTCGCTCTGCTTTCAGCAAGATTGGTATCTAGCTCTGAAAGCAAATGAGTATGTGTGTGTATGGGAAGTTAATCCTGCTCAGGGTTGGATTAACTGGTGCAGAAGACCCTGGGCAGAGTGCCAAAGCAGTGCTGGCATTTGCTAAAAGTGGGGCTCCCAGAGATTATTTCAGTTTGTGCCTCTGACCTGTGGGTCACCTTTGAATGTCCTTAGGTGGCTGACAGTATTGACTGCTGACAACACTTTTCAGATGAAGCGGGTACTGCCTCCATATATAGAGATTTTATGGGTAACCAGATTTATACTTGAAAACTCTATTGTGAAAGGCAGATGTTTTCTTCATTAGCTGTGGCATTATTTAACTCTAGGGGTCTTGGTGTAAGTGGTGTGAGCAAAGAGCATCCCAGTTCTAGTTTAATATTTTGCTTTCCTGGCATTATCCCTGTTCATTTTTCCATATCCTCTTGATGCTGAGGGGACCGAGGGAATGAATGTTTTGTGTTGTTTTTCAGATTTGGTTGTCTTATTTGTCTCCTCTTTGAGTGGTCCTCCCCCTCCTCTACAGGAAGCTGTTCTTGTATCTGATCTGTCTTCACTTGTTCCTTACTTAATTCCTCTTTTGTTGAGAATTATGGATGGTATATTTAGCTATCATTCAATTAATTTAGAGGTAGCAGGTGTCTCTTCAGAAGGGTTTGTTGGATCCTCTGATGAGTCCCAGGGAATCATCTTCATGCTTAATCAGAACAAATGTTCCCAGAACCAGAAGAAACATATTGTTAATGGTATAAAATAGGTTTGTGGAACAAATACAATTATCATTGCTGGCATCTAGGAGGAGTTAAGAAGAGGTGGTCTCTAGCCATGCAGTCTCAAAATTGACAGGCCTGCTTTCTTTTTATTAAAGAATTTAACGTTAATGTCCATACATGCTGAGGGTAGAATTGAGATAAGTCTAAAAAAGATTAATCATAGAAGAAAAGGGAGCTTCTTGAAAAGTGAAGGCAAAGCAAGGAATTGATCCTGATGGATTGCCCTGGGGAATCAGTAGGAATTTACTGATGGCGCAGCAGGGAGTGAAGCTGGAGGTCAGGAAAGATCTCATCTCCCAGAGGCTGAACAAGGAGTATGCCTGCCAGCCTCATGGTCCATGTGCCCCTAATCAGAGCATATGCTGCAGTCCTGTGTCTGACGGTATTTTGCTGTAGGGTTGATCCCTATTAGTGTTGCTGTCTGTTTGTTTTTCTCCTCATCTATCCCTCTCTAAATTACAGTATTTTTCTTTGAAGACATATTTATCTGAGTGAAGCTGGTCTGAGATGAGTCAGAGCCTTCTCCTCTGTAGCTCCTGTCAAGATGGCTTCAGTGGTATTTCTGTTCCTTGACTCTGTCCTTGATTGTGTCTTGAAGGGATGCTGTACTTCGTTGGCATTAAAAATAACATAGGAAGAAGGGTCCTTTGGTTTATCTGGGATTCACCGTGGGTCTGGCAGCCCAGCAATGGAGGGGGAATGCAGATGCCTGAGTATATATTTCCCATTGTAAAGATTGATAGCACTTTTATCTTAAAGAAAAAATGATAGTAATAAAAAAAAGAAGAAAAGGGGGGGAGGGGAGTTGGACATAATAAAAGTGATATACATTAATGAATGTGATGCAGAATGTAAATGGTGTAGTCCTGCTTGCTTCCCCTGCAACAGCCTGTGTTGGCAGAAATCTGGAGTTCTTGCCCTTTTCCTCAAGCCCTTGGAATAAACCAAGGCTCCTTGCTATAAAAATCAGCTCCTTTTTTGTGGTTTGTTTTGCATTTACTCATGTAGTCAGAAAAGGATATATGCTAATGCAGAGGGGAAGCATTAGAGGTCAAGTAATGCAGGGTGCCTAGGGTCTGAGTTGTCCTACCTTGTAGACTGTGGTGTCCCTCATGCAGCAGTCCTGCCCAGAGGCTGGTCAGGGTGTGGTGACCTGCAAACACACTGCTGTAGCCCTGGGGCACTACGCTGCTAGCAGCAGGCTTTGTTGATGAAGTGGAGAAGAGAAAGGACCCTACACTTGACCAAACAAGAAAGATGTTCAGTGTCCTCTTCATAAATTTCAACTAGGTAACAGAAACTGTTCCCATCTTTGACTACCTCATTATAGATCAGAGCACTCAGAGCCCTGGGTAGTTCCCAGCACTGACATGCAGATTGCGCAGCGTGCTTTCTGAGGGCACCAGTTGTAGTCTCACTGCAGGTTTTGCTCTGGTTTGCTTCTTGTGATTGCATGAAGCCTTCTCCATAGGCAGTGGGTACCACTCAAAACTAAGGTCAGTCTTGGTGTGGAGTGGGGGAAGCACAATTCTATTGGTGTTCTGAGGGCAGCAGGTGCTCAAGTTTGAGTTGTACCTTGGCAGGAGTGAAGGCCTGCTTTTACTACGCCTCCAGAAAGAGCCTATTCTTCTGTTCCCTGCAGTGTTTCCCAGATAACCAAGCCCTTTGCTTGCTTTGCGAAGTTCAGGTGCTCCTCAGGCTGCTGCGAGTCCCACACCTGTGCTATCAGCCATGAGAAAGCTGTGTAGCCTCAAGGAGAGGGAGTGGGTTTGAGCCTGGAAGTGCTCTCCCACCTACTGAGAGGTTTCCAACAGTCAAGGAAGGATGGGAAGGTGTTATGTAGAGCCCCAGTGCAATGCTACCCTCTGTTTGCAGGGAAATTGAGCCATAAACCACACCATGGCACACAGAAACCATTTTAATTTCAGTCTCTGCTGGAAGCACTGCATGGAAAAAAAATGTGATCAGTATAAAAAGAAATGTTTATGTTTCTAGGAGCATAGACCTCCCAAATAATTAACATCACTTGACAAACTGCTGTTTAAAATGCAAGTGGTTTAAGTGCTGCAGCTCAACAGGCATTTGTCACAGTTCTGGCGTAAACGCGCACTTTGGGTTGGTTGCTGCCTTAAAGTAAAGAAAATTTCTTCTGGTAAACATCTCTTGCTCAAGGAGAAAGTCTTCATAATTTTCTTGTTTGGAAAAGCTAAATGTTAGAGAACTGTGGCAACTTGGTGGCAAGGGCATTGGGCATATGGTTTAGGAAAGAAATAAATCCTGGACTTTAAGGGAAAAGGCTTTTGGAAGGAAATTTTTGGAAGCTACAACTTGAGCTCTACTTTGTATATCTCTAATATTCACTCGTTCAACTAAAATTACTTAAAATAGAACCTTACTTTTCTCTAGGGCGACTTAATTTTCTCTTGGGTGACTGACAGGAGACACAGAGATTGTTAAGAATTGGTATTTTCAAAGGTTAAAAAATAGCGTCTTGCAAGGAGACTGAGATTAAAATAAAAAATGAAAAAAAGTCTGTGGAAGATGGAAATACAAGGGTGCCCATAATGTACTGAAGCATCCCAGATCAAAATGACTTATGTCTTTGCACACCAGATTCATATTATCAAATATAAAATAGAGCCTTAAGAATCTAATTACTTTTACAAAGGCATTACTGATGCTGTAAACTTCATGCAGGTTGGAAAAGGAAAATTGCTTAATTTATTTTCTGCCTATCCTGAACTAGTTCAGTACTGCCCTCTGATTTTTCAATTCCAAAGGGAAAGAGACCCCAGAAAGGGGCTGTCTTCTTCTATTTCAATTCTAAGTGAAGCTATATGCTCAGAGGGAATGCAGTTCTGGGAGTCCCGATAAATGATGGTCCCTCTCACATGGTGGGAGTTGCTGTTCTTCTACTTTCAATCCCTCTGTCCCTGAAGGGCTCTGCAAAATTGGCTGAAGAGACCTTGATCAAGTGACATGGCTGTGACAAGGTTTCTGGACAGACTCCCTTCTGTCCAGCCCAGTGCTCTACTGCTTGAGCAAAGGTAGTTGATTCAGTATCTAGATATCATGTCTCTATATTCTATGGCTTGGAATTTGCATGGTTACTGACTGCAAGAGATCTAATTTTCCTTGACTTATAATATTTTGAGCATGCCTTCTAGCAGGCTTAGGTGGGAAAGTGGGCAAGGCTGACTTTGGGATACACTAGAAAATCTTGTATTATGCTGGAAATTAACTCCTGAAATCTCATATATTTTGAGGAAAGAAGACAGACCACCCCTTGGTTTGTCAGGTCCATCTCTAGCAAAGTACCTGCCAGAACAACAGAACTCAGACGTTTTTATTCCCTACGCCTGGGGTGCTTCTGCTTGCAAAAGATCCGATCCTACTGTGAGATTTTCACCTGGGCTTAGAGTTCTCACTTGTTGCAAAGAAATGAGCAGTTCCTGCTAAATTTAGTAATTAAGATGATCAACACAAAGATCTGCAAGCTCTAATTGCAGATCTGTGTGCCTCTGCTTAAGGTGTTAGAAGTGGGTATGGAGATACAGGGATTCCAGCTCCCTGTATCCTTTTTTGGCAGTGGTGCACTGACATTTATCATACAAAGGATAAAGCTTTCAGGCTATCCATTCCCATGGTAGCTAGGATAAAATGCAGAGAGATATCATCTGAATGTTCTCCAGATGGATGTGAAAGGGTGTGAAAGTCATTCAGCCCATCTGCAAGAGATGACTGCAGTTCTTAAAACGCTCTTCGCCAAAGGTCAGGTAACCTCAGTCACTTTGCTGGAACATGTTTCTACCCTTTTATCTAAGTGACTTCCTGTGCTCTCTTTACCTGTTTATCAGTTATCCCACAACTTCAAAGACCTTCTCACTCTGCACCCACATCCAGCAAAGCTGCTCTCTGAGGACTCCAAAGGTCATCCCACGCTGGTCGCAATTCAGACTTACCAGTACACAGGTAATTGCCTGAAGGAGATTAAGAAGTTATTTAGCACATGGTAACTGGTATCTTGCATTCTGTGTATTGTCCACGACAATACACGTTTTGCATCTTCTAATCTTGTACTCTGGTAGATCTGTGCTTGAACTCTCACGGACAAACCTTATCTGATAGGTCTTTTTGCACGTAGCAAAATCAGTATTTTCTGTGACACGTGTGCCTGGTTCTTCAATTCGTGTGATGCAGGAGGAGGTGTGTGTCATTGTGTAGGAAGCTGTAGTCAAGTGAAAGTACAGGCAAGTTACCTTGAATAATTTCAGTACATCAGAGAAGTAACTTTGGAGTGTGCAATCTGGGAAAATGTAGAGATGGGTAGCAATTTTGGCCTTGTGCAACTTCAATTTGATGACAAATAGTGTTTTTATCTATATACTGTATATATAGCAGTTGGTTCAAATTGTGCATTGAGATATGCTTGTGAATGAAGAAAACCAAGCAGGGAAATGCTTCATGGTCCAGGGGTTCAGACTCCTGTTCAACAGCTGCATCCGTATGCTGGCAGAAGGAGCGTCTGTCAGGCATGAAGTGTGCTCCTTATTAAATTAGAGTTTAGGGTTGTAGCTTATAGAAAGAGGTGCAATTACATATTAAAAAAGTAATAACAGCCCAGAGGTCTCTGTTGGAAGAAATGCCCCTTAGCAGGGCAAGATGGCTAAAGAATTTTCCATGACATTTCAAGCTATGCAAAGCAAGGAAGATGGATGAATGAATTGGCCTCAGCACTTAATTGCTCCTTGCTCTTCTGTGATAGTGTAGATGTTTTTCCACCAACAGGGTACAGCCCCTTGATTCCTCTAAGATTATTTCTTATTCCTGCAGGAGCTTCAAGACAGTCATGCAATGAATGTGGCTACATTGGAAACAATGCTCTGAATTGCATTTCTTCCTCTTTCCATTCTTACCAATACCCTAATGAGCAAAAATTCCCTTTGCATGAATTTTAAAACAGCATCATCTTCCTTTTAGAAACTGGCATGCTTTTCTAATACCTCTCTCTTCCTTCAGCTATTTAGAAATAGTCATCTTCATGTTGTCCCTCCCATGTCACTTGCTGTAAGTTACCAAACTTTGGTAAATAACCGGTCATTTTGGTGTAAGCCATGGTCATGAGAGCAAGTCTGAAGCAGTATGAAATTGCTGAAGATTGTAGGTTTTCTTCTGCATAGCTTATGCATGTTGATGTTAACAAAATTTCATGCTAGAGGTAGCGGAGCTTCCTAAATATAAATACTGGGGTAACCTTCTCTACAAAAAGACTTGAGAGGTTGACACAAGTACTAAGGAAATAATAATAACACTTTATGGGAGTTCTGAGAAGGCTTTTAATAAACAGGCCTTGAGCTTCTAGTCTCTTTTTGCCTCTACAAAATCCGAGAGGATTGGAGCCCTTCCATGTGCTCTTAGAGTCACCTCCCAGCTGTCTTCTGGTGTGAGATTCAGCATAAGGATACCAGGTAGAGTTGCTTTGAAAGACACAATGCCTCTGTACGTGCTCTTGTCCTCAGGCATTATGGATGCAACACTCTTGGTCATTTACTGGCCGACCTGTTGCAATAAGCGCTAACAAAAACAAGTTCCTGTATGGACTACTCCAGCACCTATTTATAGCGAAGCGTTAAGTAACAACTTCATGGGCCTGGCATGGGAATGGCTCAGAAGGACGATGGAATAGTGTTCATGCTTTTTGTTTGGAATCAGTGCCAGGGATGCTGTTTGTCTTCGTTACAATAAATGGTAACTTTATTCCCTGACTGGCCATTGAAGTTTCAGGTTTGAATTCATAGGGCCAGATTCAGATGAAAAAGAAACAGAGTTAATGACTGGAAGGGGTGTTTAAACTGGTGCAAGTGATGTGCTGCAGAGCCAGATGGGACTGGCGAAGTCAGTAATTTAGATTCCTCTTCTCCCTTTGGTACAGAAAGTGAAGATTAATGAAGGAATACACCAGTGGATGGCCAAATTCTTGTGTAAGGGGAGAAATGTTGCCCTTTCTTCTGTTTTGCTGCAGCAGCACTCAAATTATTTGCCTGGAAAAATAACATTTTAATTGTATATGCTGGCTAGCACATCTAATTTTGGAGAAGAAAGGATAGCAAAGCAAGCAGAGGCAAAGTTTGTGTGGTCTGAGCTCTCCTGGAAAGAGAGGTAGGAGAGAAGAAATGAGGATTTCAGTAGAGAAATGGTGGAGGAGGAATTCAAGGAAGTACGCTGCTCCTGTCATTCTGAAAGATTGATGAGGTGGTTAAACATGACCAAACAGTAGAGTCACATTTTTGTGTACCTGCTAAGCTGTTAGATCTAATAACCCCATGCTTTAAGGGTTTATGTGCTGCCAAATGTAATCAGGAAAAAAGCCACTGGCATCAATATCTTCTGGGATGAGTTAGACTGTGTACATCAAATCCAAAAATTCAAGTGCAATTTCTCTTTGTCAATGAAGAAACCAGAAGACCCTCCATAATTACATATTTAAAGGGCTTCCCTTTAGGACTGCTTTGGCTCTTTATTTTGGATGAGAATCTTTGATATCTGGATAACGGATGTGGATGTAAATAGTTTTAAGACTGTAGCAACTAACCACAAAGTGAGCAAATTTCTTGCACTGAAAAGGGAACTTTCAAAAGGAATGAAAACATACCAAAAACCAGAAGACATATTGAATGACAGTACATCTACAGCTACCAATGTGCAGAAAGCAAAAATCTGAGTATTACAACATCAACACCAGAAGGGTTTTGCAAAAGGTTCACACAGTGATCATTGTTGTGCTTGGAGAGTCATGACAGCAGTCAGGAAATTACTGGTGTATCTTTTGGGGGTGGAAGATCTCCATTTTATCAAAACAGGCTGCCCAGGAAGGTGGTGGAGACTCTGGAGGTGTTCAGAGAGACATGGAGATGTGGCACAGAGGGACGTGGCTGGTGATCATGGTGGGGATGGATTGATGGTTGGACTAGATGATCTCTGTGGTCTTTGCAACCTTAATGATTCGTAGCTTGTAGAGCTCCTTTGGTTGTGCCATCACCTTGCTGTGTGCAACCCTTGCAGCCCTGCAGGAAGGGAAGTACTGCTCCTGGGTTTGGACACATCCTTGCGGGCAGCCACCAGTAAAGGAAGGAGATGTGCTTAAACCTCCGAGAGAGAGAGGGGAGCCTTTTGCAAAACATTGTTTGGGTTCGGAAAAATAATCGCAGTGTTTTAGAAGTGCTTGTTAAGTTTTAAATATGGATGGGGTTAGGAGCTGCTTCCAGCAGGTGTGCTGTCAAGAGAACCTGCAAATAACAGTGGCAGTGAACTTCAGAAGGAAGAGCGTGAAATAAATATGACCCAAGCATTGCATTTTTAAAGAAGACTAACACAAAATGACCCAACTTTATAGTACCTCAAAGTGAATCTAAATGGATGGTTTATATTAGGAAAAATGGCATGCTCCAAATGTAAATGTCATGTATAAGAAGAAAAACTGCTTCCTGAGATTCTTTAGAAATGGCATTATGGCTTAAAACTTCATGGTATGTGGTAGTGAATGATAAACATAATCTACGCTGTCCAGCTGGGTAAGAAGAGAAGTAAAAGAACAGGCTCTGGGTTATATATCCTGACCAACCAGATACTAAATTAAAGTGAAGCCATCCACACATGACATTTGCAATAAATTCAAGCAGCAAAATGCGGAAGAGACAGCAAAGCCACTGGAAATTTCACTGTTTCGATCCAAAGTTGTCAGCGTTTCTGAATTGTAAGGAATGTTAATGCCTTGTTCATATATGCTGCTGTAAGGCAGGAGCACATGGACTTGGTGCTGGGTGTACCCATGCTGTGCCCAAGGATGGGTATTTGGAGTGGCACCAGGGATGTTAAGGTGCTGAATCCCTGGTGTGGTTGAACCTGTGTGCTCTTGAGGCTGCAGGAGCTCTTTTTGCTGTGATCTAAGCTCTAGCACATTGGCCTCTGAACCTTTTGTGGCTTTGAGGAAGTGGTAGTATGAGAGTTAAATCACTGTAACCACGGGAATATTTCACTTAGCGCAAGTGTAGTGTTTCCTTGGAGGTGAATGGTGCTGTCCCTGTCCCTGGAGTATTTTCCTGGGTCTTTCTAGAGGCATCCATCCAGCAGCCTTTGTTCTCTGCCCTGCAGCTATGGATACAAGCTTTAAATGCCCAGCACCCATACCACCTTCTTGCATACGCTGTGTCTGCAGAGAGATTCCTGCTTTCTGCCCTGTTTTGGGGAGCCTGTACTATTCCGGTGTATTGTTCACTTGCTTTATTACAAGGATACTCAGCAGAGCCACATTTTTTGTAGAGAGCATGGTGGAGGAAGGTGTATCCAGTCTGGGACTTTTGTCTTTCTCAGTGAGAAGTGGTTTCTGGTTAAGGAGTGGTGCTAAGAGATGAGAGGTAGTCAACTGGAGGATGCTCTCCCAGTGCTCTATCTAGACAAGAAGCATGATTCAGAGATGCTCATCATTACCCTCTTAACACCCTATCTCTTGTCATTGGTGACAGAGGGACTGAATTAAGAAAAGCATCCTGCTATAGCTCATTGTATTATAAATACACAGTATGAATGGTCTGCTATGGGCTTAACTACACTTAGATAGTGAATCTAGAAATACATCCTTGATTTCTCACAGGTATGCTTCAGTGGTAACTCCAGGGCCTGAGTTCAGGACAGAAGCTTCTCTAACTTGTATTTTCTTTGCACCATTTGGTAGATTACTCCATTTTCTACTCTCTTAGATTTTAGTTCTGCAGGTCCGTGTTATTGTCGCAACCACTTTCAGGTTTGCCTTATGCTTGCTCTCCATTGTTCCCACCTTCCTCTTTGTCCTGAGAAATATGTGAAGTTGAACCTTGACAGATTACTACTTTTTGTGGTGAACTCTCAATATTCGGACTTCCAAGCTATTATACCGTACATGGAAAATGTGCCCAGGATAAACTTTCCATTAAACTATTTAAATTGGAAGAGACAGCTGGCACATCTTCAAGTATTCCAGAATTAGATCCCAAAATACTGAGGCTAGTTAATCTTTTGGAAGAACAAAAACTCTTACTGATTTATATTTAGCAGAGGGAATGCATTTTAAAAACACAGTCTATATGAGGCCCCTTGAAGAAAACATCTTTTACATTGATTTGTAGTCCATGGAAATACTACGTGGCCATAAAATATTTGCAGTTGGGCTCTGTTTTTATGTAGCTACCTCTTTGCAGTGTGAGCTGTCATTAACCCTCCTGGTGTGGCTGCTCTTCAGGCTGTGCAGTGAAGCACAGCTACCTTTGGGCAGCAGCTTTGCCGTTCATCACAGCTGTGGCTAACCTTGCAGGAGGGAAAGGGAAAATGCACCTTATGCTATGTTGGAAACTCTAGGCTGGGTAGATGAAGCTTTGGAGGAATTCTGATGTTAATACAGGTGTAAAGTGTGTTATGTGCATAGCTCTGCTCTATACTGAGAAAATGAATAACTGGAGTTACTGGTTGGTTTCACTGGCTTGTCCCAGGTAGACTATAATGTGTGATCCTGCAAAGGGCAGTGGCACAGAAGGAGGTCATGGTAATGTTGGTGACAGAATCGCTGCAGATGTCTGTGGGAGATGCTGAATAAAGACCCCCTAATTAGAGGCCTACAGGCGGTTAATTATTACATGGTATCACTATGATAGGTGCTGACTTTAAAAATTAATTTACAAGGGGAAGGGCTTTCTTTTAAACAGCCTTATAAACGTACAGAAATAGTTCTATATTCCTACAACTCTCTTCTGATATAATCTTTTTTTTCCCTCCCAAAAGAGCCCTCCTCATGCGGCTTGGCACTTCTGACCACACACAGTGCCAGCAGCTGGGTCGTTCTTCCTGGGGTCACCTCCCCAGCTCTGTCCTGCCCTGCTCTCCTTGCTTCCTGCCTCTCCTGCATTTTGGGTCTTCCTCAACTTCCTTTTCACAGCGGATCATACAATCATGGGATCATTAAGGTTAGAAAAGACCGTTAAGATCATCTAGGTCCAACCGTCAACCCATGACCACTATGACCACCAAACTGTGTCCCTGTGTGCCACATCTTTGGGCTCTGCCCAGGAACATCTTCATTATATCTTTCTTGGTAATTTCCACAAATATTAGTTCAGACATAACCTTTCTACAAATAATTAAACAGATTCACTTCTCCTTTATGGTACCTATATCTCCTTTGGCCAACCGTATTTTTTTCTCTCAGATTTTGTATGCTTTTTTATGCTTTAAAAAAAAAAAAATTACAACTCAGATGTTCTATATGTGAAATGGAGCAGAGCTCTTCTCCTATCTCTCCTAAGCTTTTCTTGTCTCCTTTTTCAACCTCTGTACAAACTGCCACCCTCCTGACCCTTGCTAATACTCATAACCTCTGTGTCATCTTCAACCACACCCTCAGAAAGCCTTGCATCCAAGCTGTAACCAAGGACGTACTGTTCAATGGGTTCTGCTGAGGTTGCTAAAAAAAGCCCGACGCCCAGGTCATTGCCTGGCACTCCTGCAGAGGTTATCAGCTCAGCATGAAGAGTGGCCAAACAGGATCCATCATTGCTCCTCACTGAAGTTGTATTCCAAATTATAGCTGGTTCTACATTCTGTCCTTACCGCCACTTTTTTGTACCACTTCCACTAGTTATATTTTTCTCAGTGGCATGAAAAATAAGCTTAATCACTTGGAATGTTCCTCAAACACTGACCACTCCCCATCAGTCAGTTTTGAGAGATGGATCCATTGTGGATCATCTTGCAATGAGCTCTGGCTTTTCTTGCCTACTTTTCGTAGTGGAGGGACATCTCACAGGCGTCTACAAAACCACACTTCTCTTACAAGTCTACTACTTTAGACACTGCTTTGCTTTTTTTGGTCTTTAAAAAAAAAAAAAAAAAAAAAAAGTATAACTCTAAGCCTTACCCGAGCTGGTATTATCTCCTTTCATGTACATGTTGTCTGTCTGCACCTGTCTCTTGTCTCCTAGTTTGCAGTTTAAGTGGAAAATCTTACACTATGTGCTAACCTACTCTCTTGATACATCTCATCACTGCTAAAATAGCACAGATGAAAATAAGTTACGTTTTGGCTTTGACTTGTTTTGGAGTCTTGGATGGGAGTGCTAGATCTGACCTGCTGGCTCAGATCCACCTTGTAGATAAGTCCCTAATTCACTAAAGTTTAACCCAAGATGCTCTATAATTTCAGGTTGCCTGGATTTAATGCTCCAGAATTAACCCTCTGCATTTCTATCATTCTGTGCCCCAATCCCTGCAAAGCTGTAGTCCTTGTGCAAGGGCAAAGCTTTGTTTCCCAGTCATCTTGTAATGCCAAGATCAGTAGTTGACCATAGCGACAGCAATCTGATAGGGCCATTGTCACCACAACAGGCATAGGGAGAGTTGGTTGTAGCCTGGAGATAAGCAGTTATTTCTTCAAGAAAAGCAAACACATTTATAAAGGCATTGAAAAATACTTTGTTTTTACATTAGCACTTATATATGGTTCCTTCTCCTGTGCTAATGCCCAGGATCAGGCTGCATGTGAAGAAAACAAGGTTTGCAACAACTTTCAGTTTCCCGTGGTGTTAAGCTAATATTTATTTTTAGTAAATCGTATCTTGAAGCGCGCTTAGAAAAATTCATTTGCAAAGCCTAGCACAAGGAATTTGTTGTGGTTTTCTCCTTTTGAACTTTGTTAATAAATGCGAAGGATCGGTGGAACTAGCTACTCTGTTTCAATACCATAATTTCCCAAAATAGGGAACCACCTCAAAAAGCAGGCTGCATTATGATTATTCATCTTGTACTTGATTGTTTTGTCTCCCTGTGCTGCTGGTAACCGTGTAGCTTTGGAGAAGCCGTGCAGGTTTTATTTCAGGGCTAAGGCTTTCCTGCTGCACTGATGTTCCCAAATCCTTCCTTTTAAATGCATGTGAAGTAAGACTGGTGGGCAGATAAAGCACCTTTGTCATCCTCGTTGGATAACGTCAGGATTTGGGAACCCTTTTCTCCTTTCATAGCGTGGTGTTTGCTATGTCTGCTCCTTTCCCCATCGCTGTCCTGCAGGACAGGCACAGCTCTGTCACTGACCCCACACCTCTCTCCTCCTCCCCAGGTGGACAGGGATTGGACATTCCCACCTGTTTTGTATGTCAGTCCCTGGGCCCTGGTCTGAAGTCTTCTTTTCTCTCTCACTCATTTCTGAATGCTGTTCATTTCATGTGCTTAAAGAAGTTTATCTTAAATACTTTGCAGTTAGTTTTCAGTCTGAAATGAGTTTTGACATGATTCTGTAAGTGCTTATCAAGAGTTTTTCAACTGAAGAAAAATGTATTTCTAAAAAATGAACTTCAGTCGTTCTTTTGCTGCATTTAAGAAATCCCAAGCCTTGAAGATTTTCATTTTGCAGAGCATGAATACTTGTGGTGAAAACCTGTAGCAGGCTTTGGGACACATTTTCTAAGCTGAGAACATCCAGTGCCCCAGTGCTGCCTTTTATAGAACAAATGGGTCTTCCTCAGGCCTTGAGATCCAGGAGCCCAGGGACATTTAGCACACATGGAGGGAGAATTGTGTCACCTTTTGGACAACATTCTGCTTTTTTAAACAGCCAGGGCTCTAGTAAAGAGTCTTAGGATGCTGAGGGAAGAGTGGCTTGGACCACTTCACACTGGTTTTCATTACCAAAAGAAATTATACAAATGGCATCTGTTGTTGAGCACGAACTGGAAATGGCAGCCTATCCCATCTTTAAAACCATGAGAGTGAGCAGATGCTGATCTTTGTGACATTCAGCATGAAGCCTTTCTGGAGACCCATGGTCCTTCTCTAGGTTTGCAGCAGTTTGACACAAGGGCTGGTTTTGTGACGTGATTTTGGTCTTATGACTTTTGTCACAAGATTCCAGTTGTTTGCGTGGTGCTGGCTTGTTGTTACAAGTCCCGTTTGTCAGCAGGAAGTATTTATGCCTGGCTCTTTTACTGCCCTGTTGTGGCATGGGAAACCTGCAATGCCCTTGAACGTGCTTTCAGATTTCAGCCTTCTTGTTTGTTTGCAAATTTTATTTGAAGCAATAACTTCATTTCTCCTTTGTAAATGACTGATAAGTCAGCTTGTGGGAGACAAGGAGTCTGGAACAGACTTTCGGTTGATGCAGTCTCTCATGGTTCGTGTGAAGTCAGAAGGACTTTTGCATGGTTTACCAACTGCAGCTCCACGTTTGTGATCTTCACTCAGTTCTTCATATAAATAAAAAAATAATTGAAGCCTAGTGCAAGGGCCCTGGATGTACTGTACCAATATTGCTGGTAGCAAAAGCTGAGGATGTCAAAATGTGTAGTTAAATAAGTGAATGGGAGAAGGCTGGAGTCCAAGTCAAGCTCAGTTTGAACAAAGACTTAAAGCTCATGATTTATTTTGGCTTTAGCTGGCCAAGCAAGCACAGTGATGTATCACCAGACTGTGTTTCCAAAGTGACAGTTTCCTTGTCTGCGTCCAGTCTTAGGTGTTTGTGTTGCAGTCTGAGGTTGTATGGTGTGTTCTCCTATTGGAGTGGGCATACTATCCTGAAGAATTGAGTAAAGACATCATATTCGGCCCATTGCTTTCTATTTTCTCCAGTAACTTCTTAGGTGAAAATAAAATGGAAATGTTTTTTGGTTTAAAATTAAGCCTTTTTTTCTTTTTTAAATTAAGACCTTTTCCAATCCTTATCTGTCTGTGTTTGTCATGTGGGAGGGCAAGAACACGTGGGAGCAGGTGGAAGTCTCATCCCCATCCACATTTTCTACCTGAGAAAGCTCATCCTGGGGTGGTTTCTTCCATTTCCATAGAGCATAGTTGCTCTGAGTTTCAGCTATATGTATAGGGAAGCTCATCCTGCAGGAATTGACCTAGGGTGGTTTGATCCATTCTCACCCAACAGGGCTACCTTATCACAGCGAATAAGCATTGCACTAACATTCTTCCCATAGGGTCAGGCAGGACCCTAAGGCTCTATAACATGACTCCAGCAGATGCTCTGGACATATGCAGTGCTGTTATCAGAGCCTGTTTTGGAAGCTGCGAGTGGTTTTCATCACTTCATTACAATGTTTTAAAAGGGCATCACATCCTATGGAGAGATGCAGCAGTTGCTATAATCACAGCCAAACTACCCAGTAAAATTAGAGCACAGAGGCAAGGAAGTTGAAATGTCTGTGGCTTTGTGCTGCACAAGTTTGTTTTGGTATGTGGCTGCTAGGAACAAGTTTGAGTTACAAAATTCAGATCTGGATGCACAGGTGACATGAATGTATATTTGCTATTAGCTTCTTGTGAGGAACAGGAGAAGGAAAATGACTTATATTCCATGTAATCCTTAGCATCAAATCACTTCCAGCTGGCTTATCTCTCATTTAAAGCATTGATGAGAGCTTTTAAAGGTAAAACCATTTGGCCTCCCTGCTCTGTTCTGAAGGGGTAGCACTGGGAGACAGAACAAGAGGGGGAAGACAGCAGAAAGCTGGAGTGGCTGGTGTGGAAGTTGAGTCAAAACTTTGCTCTCATTGGAATCCATGTTCTGCTGGTACTTGTTGATCAGCACAGTAAGCCTGAATCATTGCAACTGCATGTAACTAGAGACTAATATTGCCCCAAAGACTGGGAGAAATAAAGTCCAGGCTTTCTATTTCTACCTCCCAAGAATTACATTAGAGTTGTAACCATTATTCTTATGGTAGCTGTATAAAGACGTAACTGTCAGCAATGAATTTGTATGAAGAATGGATATAATTAGTTTATGTAGCTTGTGCATTTGAGAAATAGAGTTTTAAAGCATACTGTTAGTCATGCAAAAGCAAACTGACGCATTGCTAAGGTCACATTTGCTTTTATTGCATCCCTCAGTCTATCCTGGAATAATTCATTATTTTGTTGGTACTCTGTTTCTAAATCTGAGCATCTCCTCCCAAACATATGTGCACAATGCAGTTTGTTTGTGCACACAAGGAAAAGGAAGCAGATGACTTGTGTTTGGCATAATGATTGCTCTGTGCTTTAACTGCTGCAGATTCCCTGTTGGAAATAAAATCGTGGGTCCTTCCATTCATGAACAAAGCTGCTGTTGTGACTGTGTTGGTTGTGCGTTGACTCTTTGTATAGGGCCTTGGTTAGAGAAAGATGTAATTTCCTCCTTGCTTGATACCCTTGCTCCCTCTCTGCTTTTGTCACTGTGTCATAATGTGCAGATAAGGGCCTTCATGGCAAGTGGGATCTCAGCTGAGGTTCCCATCAGCAGAGGAGAGAGGAGAAGGGATTGTTGGTTGGTGAAGGAATCCAGGTGGGTTATTGCTGAGTGGTGCTCAAGAATGATTTGAAACCTTTGTTCCTTCATTCTACTTTCAGATTCCATAGGTGGCTCATTCCCGGCCTCCTCCCACCGATGTCACCACAAGCAGAAGCACTGTCTCCCCATCCCACAGTGTGGAGCTCTGTCCATCACCCCTCTGCTTTTCCACCCCCACACAAAGGGGTCCCAGATCATCATGGACACAACACAGAAGGCAGTGAAGCGCCAGGCTAGCTTCTGCAATGCCATTACCTTCAGCAACAGACCCATTGTTATTTACGAGCAAGTCAGGCTTAAGGTGAGTAATTGGTACCTTCCCTTGTTGGCATGGTAGCTGCTGGGAATGTGTTGGGGTCTACCAGGCTTTGATGCTTGTAGGAGAACTTTATCTCATCCACAAAAAGCACAGTAGTCAGATCTTGGCCATTAAAGGTCTCCAGTCTTTGTTGGTCCTTCGCTTTTGTCTGTCACTATAGTTCATGGAATCATAGAACCATTTAAGTTGGAAAGACCACTAAGATCATCTCATCCAACCGTCAACCCATCACCACCATACCACTAGACCATGTCCTTCAGTTCTACATATACCCTTTACTTGAACACCTCCAGAGACAGTGACTCTACAACCTCCCTGGGAAGACTGTGCCAATACCTCACCACTCTATCTGAGAATGAATTTTTCCTAATATCCAACCTAAACTGCCCCTGGAACAGCTTGAAGCCATTACCTCTCATCCTATGGCTGTTACGTGGGAGAAGAGGCCAACCCCCACCTCACTACAACCTCCTTTAAGATCATTGTGAAAAGCCATAAGGTCTCCCTTGAGCCTCCTCTTCTTCAGACTAAGCAAACCCAGTTCCCTCAGCCGCTCCCCATAAAACCTGTGCTCCAGATCCTTCGCTGCTTCGTTGCCCTTCTCTAGACAAGCTCCAGGGCCTTGATGTCTTTCTTGTAGTGAGGGGCCCAAAACTGGACATAGTACTTCAGGTGCAGTCTCCCCACTGCTGAGTACAGCATATGCATCTCTAGCCAACAAGGCTTTGCGTTCATCATGCAAACAAGCTTTAGTGGGCAGACAGAGAGAGGATAAGGAGTTAGCTACTGTATTTGTTTCACAATGAGAGCTTTTCTTCCTATAAACAAGGCAGCAGTGAGGGTGGTCTGGAGGTGAGAGTTAGCCTCTCCACAGCAAAGAGGTGAGAGGTGGAAAGGCAGGTGAAGAGAACCTGGAAGTGAAAGAGCTTGGCATGGATGATAAAAGGGTTTGGCTGAAAGGAGCAGTTACTGCTGTCAGAACTGCTGTCTGAAAAAAGGATCTTTCTGACTGCTTTTGCTGACTGCTCTGTTGAGTCAGTCTACTGACAGCAGTAATGTCAGAGGAGAGAGCATTGCAGACATCACGTTCTTCTCACAGGCATAGACTGATTTCTCTTCCTCTGTGTCTGTTGTAACTAAGAGGATGGAGCTACAGCCCTTCTGCTGCAGCTCACATGAAAAGTTCAGCTCCTCCACATACTTCGGGAGCTGCTTCCCAGTGGAATTCACCCTTCCCCTTAGGAAATGAAGCATCTTTTAGACACCCTAGGGAGCTTGGGGCCCTTTGCGCTTCATCTAGAGATTTTTCCAATCCTTATGCCTTCCTACTTGCAGGACTGTTTTGCATTCCTTGCTCATTCTGTGCCTTCCATTGGCACAGTGTGGTTCATCATCTTTGGCAGATTTAGCTCATAGCATACACAGAAGATCAACATGCAAATCCTTCATTTGTGCACAGTGAATTTTCCAGGGCTTCTATCTGCACGTAGCAGCTGAGTCTGGATGATCCTGCTGTTGCCCATCACTGGAGACTCCAGTGTGCTGGGACCTTTGGCAGCACATCAGCCTTCTCTGATAGCCAGAAGAGGGGAAAGAAAGGAGGAAGACACTTTCTTCTGAAAACGTAAGGAGATTGCAGATTTCAGGCTCAGGCCCAGAGGCAGAAAATCCCTCCTACAGGTTTGCTTCATTTTCTGTAGAGTTCTTACTGCTTCCACTCAGACTGGAAACCCAGCAGGGCTTGCTCATGTTGCCTAATGGGATTTTTTCCACATTGGCTAGCAGTTTGGGCAAACAACCTCAAAAAAAAAAAAAAAAAAATTGTGAGGAGATGAAAGCAACATTTCATTTTTGAAAACATTATCAAAGGTTTGAGTGGGTTTAGTGGTTTAGGCAAAGGTTCTCTATTATTTCTTTCTCATTCTGAAACAATGTAAATATCTCAGGAAATTCGCACTTGTTTATCACTGTATATTTTAGGACTTCAGCTTGCATAACATATATGAAAAATATTCATGCAAATGTTTTGTCTCTGCACATGAGGTTTTTGAGCAGAGCTCCTGCTGCATCTATTGGAGGGTCTCATGGGAGCAGGCAACGCAGGCTGCAGCAGAACTTGTTCCCTGGGGATGGATGGAAATGTGAAAATGCCTTTGTTTCCCTATTAAGTCCGTCCCACAGTTACCTTGTTAGTGTATGCCTGTGGAGAACAGACTCTTAGAGGTTTTGTTTCTTACCAACTGAAGACCAGCCATGAACCCAGTCGTTCAGGTCCTATAAAATCTAAACTCCCTCCAGAAAACGAGAAGAAGGAGATCAGGAGAATGGATTCTGCATATTAAATATTGTCTCTGGGTTTTATTCTGAGATTTTTTTGCAGCTTTGAGTATCCCGTCAAACAACCAGAACTGTATAGGGTTCAGGGAGATTTACTCTCTTCACTTCCAAGATACATGCCCCATGCCCCAGTACGGTTTCTTCTGTGTAATTCAGGGCGCTGCTAGGGAGTGGGTTGACTTTTTCAGAAGTAACACAAGGCAGTAAAGAGTAGGAGCCTGGATCCGTGGGAGCAGTCATAGCTTAGCAGTTGGGTATGGAGTGCATCTTTTACTCCCCTTCTGGTACCCAGGGGACCTCCCAAGCTTTTCTATTAGCAGTGGCTGCTGAAGAGAGAATTTGGTCCATCATTAACCATTGCCTTTTTTAGCAAAGCTGTGTATCCTTTGTCCAGCTGTGTCAAATTCTTGGCAGGCTTTGTACTAGATTTTAATTTGAATATTAGTTTGCTTGTGGTCAGATTGTATTGCGAACTGTTTATAGGTGCTGATTAATACATGGAAAGTGTGCAGCCTAGATTAGCATATGAATATTTACTTCATGCAGCCTGTGATTGCTGTAGAGTATTGGCAAGAGACTGTGAAAGAGTAAATTGTGCGAATAACAATGAGGCCATATTTATCTCAGTCCCAAAAGCTTTTAGGGCTTGCAGTAAATTTGCTACAATAAATAATCCTGGCTGCTTCTTGGAGTGCATGCATATTCCCTGTTTTGGCACACACATGCTTCATCTGACCCCTACCACTGGGGACATGTGTGATCCCATCCCAACCCCACCAGGGATATAGAAGAGCATCCCGTGATTCCCAGGAGCTGAGGGCAGCTCTCGAGTGTTTGATGCTGTTTCATATAAACAGTTGAGGTGCTTGGCTGGGTTGAGGAGGGATAAAGAGCAGCACTTGCTTAACTGAGGAGCTGTCTGATGGTTGATAAGTCTTTTCTGAAGCCCTGAGGTATTTTGTCTGAGATATTAATAAAGCAGAAATCTCTGGGCTTGTTGTGCTCACTGGGGCAGATTTGCCTTGGAGAGGAACGTGTGAAGGAAAAATGCAATATTTACAAACTTTATTAGGAAAGAATTCAGAAATCCAGTCCCCAGGAGCATCATCTCCACCTGGGGTTCTGCTGACACCGTGGAGACCACCTGCTTCTGTAGGAAAATGAAGACCTTTTGCCGGGGGAGTGTTTTGGGTGTGTTTAGGACCCACTGCCTGCTCCCCTCCTGTCCTCTTCAGACCAAGGTTCATTTCAGTTGAGAAGAAGCCAGTGGCTCTGAAGGCATCTCTGATCTTTTTTCTGATCTCTTCGAAGAGCAGAAGGGTGTGTATGAAATGTGCAGATTCCCAGAATCTATTAACAGATGCTCCTAATGCTTATCTGGGAAAACACAACACACAGTCAAAATTAATTAATAGGTTTTTCCAAAAAAAGATAACATCTGTCTTTGTGCCCTAACTGTGTATTTAATATGGCTAAACACTTTAACCTTTGCTTTTCCACATGCAAGTCCTCTGCTGAAAGATATGTGATTTCATCCAATCTGACAAGCTAGAGAGGAGTAAGATCGTCTCCATCTTAGCTGGGAAAGCCAGAAAACCCTATGGTGGTGGCTGAGATTCTGAAGCCAGTGCTTTTCCTTCAGGTCTTGAGAAATCCCATCATCCAGCCACTGTGGAAGAACAGCTCTGCTGCTGCAGATGCTGCCTCAGCTGAGATACAAGCTCTTATGGCCATTTTTTGGCACATTTTGTGAGAGGACTGTTCTTAGGGCAAAAGGAATTACCCTAGAAATAGAAGTTGAGTCATCATGCAGCTGTAATTACATTTCATCTCTCCCCACGGATTTAATGTGATTCTTTTTTATATGTGCATTGTATCCTAAGTAAGCAGCACTGATGTTTGCAGATGAGATAGCTACAGCAGTGTTTGGTGGGTAAAATGATTCCTAAATCTAGTGGGCTCACTTGTATGGTGGCTTTTGGTATTTGATGGCACAGAGTCTGTGGTGTGTATAAATGCAGATGTTTGAGTACCAAATGCTGTTATTGCTGCTGTTATCTTCACAGATCACCAAAAAGCAGTGTTGTTGGAGCGGGGCTCTTCGACTCGGGTTTACTTCCAAGGATCCTTCGAGGATTAACCCCGACACCCTGCCGAAGTATGCGTGCCCTGACTTGGTTTCCCAAAGCGGCTTCTGGGCCAAGGCTCTGCCAGAAGAGTTTGCAAATGAGGGGAACATCATTGCCTTCTGGGTGGACAAGAAGGGACGGGTTTTCTACCGTGTGAATGACTCTGCTGCAATGCTCTTCTTCAGCGGAGTGAGGACGGCAGAACCCCTCTGGGCTTTGATTGATGTCTACGGGCTCACCCGCGGGGTGCAGCTCCTAGGTGAGTGCTGCGTGAGCCAGGCTTGTGGCTGGGTGACACTGAGCCATCCCCCTGCCCCTTCCCACAGCATCTCGCCACCCTGGCCTGGATTAGTTTGAAACATAGCACTTAAATACCATACCACTGGGAGGTGGGAACAACCACTGCAGTATATCACTAGAAGCCATCTGTAAGTGGATTTCTGCTTGAAAGTGTTGTGCTGACTGCACACTGTACAAGCATTTTCTGGAGTGTGGCACATAACTTGTAAAACCTTTCTTTATATTTGACTTGTTTTCCCCATGCCAAAGTGGGGAAATGCATTTTACATTTTAGGGATGATTCCTGCCTGAATGACACTCTTGTGATTCTCTGGCTGGGTTAGTGAACAGATTTTAAATATGGATCTCATCCAGATTACTGAGAGAAGCTGTGGCTGGTTTTGCCAAGGTGTTGCTTTCACAGAGGAGTTAGATTCATGCTCTGGAGCCCAAGGATTGGAAATGCAAATGGAGCTGGAGGACTGGGATTGTTGAGTGCCCACGTCTTCTGCCATCCTCAGCTAAAATACAGGTTGTTCGTACTCCTGACGACTCAGGCTTGCCCCAGATGTATGGTCTTGGCAGAGTTTGGGATCCTTGAGCTTTTCCATCTTAAACAAGCCACGTTTTGACAGTTTTGCATCCTTCCTGTAGTGTTTGTTGCACTAAGAAATACAGCAGCAGGTCTGCCTGTAGCAACCTATGTTGCATGGAAGAGGTATGTGGGTTCAGGATATGAAGAAATAGGACCAACCTCTTCTTGCTGCAAAAACTCTGGCCCAGGATTGCACAAGGCAGAGGAATTAAGGGATTTCTCGGCAGCTTTTCACTTTCTTTTAGGAGTAGAAAGATTTATCTTTTGTTGTGAATCAGGTTGAGTCAGAGCCACTGGGCAACCATTCTTAGGCCAAGAAGGTGATATTTGAATTGAGCTCTGGAATTTGGGCAAATGTCACAGTGAGGAGTCAGTGAAGAGCTTACAAATGACTCAAAGCCCTCTGTACTGCTCTTGTGAGATTTGGCACCTTGAGACTCCTCTGCCTGATTAATGAGGGCCCATAACTCTGGATTATGTGTTTCCTTTCAAAACACCCGAGAAATGGTTTCCTCTCCGTCATCCGCCCCTGCATTGTCCTAGTGTCTTCCATATCCCTTTTCACAAGGGAAATGTGACTCTTGCCAGCCACTGATTTGTCTCTGATTTAGCAGGCTCCGAACTCTCACTGCAGCCCTGGTGGGTATAAACTCTCTGAATGAAGCAGGCAGCTTCTGAGTTTACACAGTTGGCGTGGAGTTCAGATACATATTTATAGCATGTTCCAGCAGTCTTCAGCAGGCTTTAATACTAGCAACTGTGCTGAAACATCTTAGGCTTGAGTCCTCTTTATCTCTATTCATTATTACACAGCGCTAAAAATCAGAGCGCTGAAAGCCTTGGCTCTGTCGCCTCTGGATCCTATAGGCATACCCACTGCAAAGCTCTGCATGTGTGTTAGTGTTGTAGACCACACATATAGTACGGGACAACTTGCCAAAAACTCCCGGGACTTGACAAATGGATTTCATAGCTTAGCTATGAACATATGGTCACATTCAGCCCAGCACGGCATGCAGGGCATCTGGTGGAGGCTGGAGATGCTGGAGTGGTATGTTCAACAGAAGAGCCTAGCATTTCAGATTCCAGTTCAGTGATTTATTTCCTTCCTCCTTGATGCGTTTCTTGCTCTTGAGCCTCGCTGTTTTCCCAAAGATCGTAGGGTTGCTGTGTCAAATTGCATGCACTGCCTCCATTTGATTTTATGTGTGCTTCACCCAGGAATCTGACCAAAAGCTTTACCATTTGTGGTGGTTGTCTTTCTGTTCATTGCAGAATTATTCCCTCACTGCTCCCAATATGTAACTTCTTTTCCAAAATCAAACTTGTCCTGGGGAAAGATGTGCAGCAGTCAGTGCTGTGTCACTGCAGAATCCCAACCTGCAGGGAAAGCTGTGGGCATTTGTGTCCCCAGAAGTCAACTTCCGAACTTAGCATTTTTCTTATCTGTGTTACCGTAGCAGTCCCAGCCACAAATAGGGAGCCAGTAAAGCAGTGGCCAAGTCCAGTGAGACGGTTCCTTTCTTAGAGATTTGTAGGCAGAATTAGGCTTTACACTTAGCTTCCATCCCTACACATTGAATTACTGCTGTCAATGGCACAGGCACATGTGGTGGTGGGTTTGAATGCCCCTGCTGAAGGCTCAGAAGCAGAGTCCTATGATCAGCTTCTTTGACTGCTTGATTTAAATTCACCCAGAAAGCTCGTGCTGCTGTGACCACAAGGTCTCAAGGGCTCACATAGGAGAGGTTGTTGCAGTGAGGTGCATGGAGGATCAGTGTTTTAGAGCATGGGTTTCAGCACAGATGCAGGCTTAAGTGACCTGTAAACATACCCTTATACAGTGACTCTCCTGCTGACATGCCCAACTTGCAGGCAGGATTGTTTACAGCTCTGCTTCCCTTTTTGGGCAGCTAGTTTTGCACAAGTGCACTTTTACATTCCAGGACAATTTAAAGTAAAATTTAGTAGAATTGGGCCTTAGCTGTATGGTATCACTTCAGCATACACATGTGCTCTTTCACACTTTAAAATAGAATCTGAGAAAAATGGAATAAAAGCAGTCTACTGCCTTGCTGCAATAATAAAGCATAAAAAGGAGAAGGAAGGGACAAGCTGTTTAACTCTTGGGTCTTCAGTCTTAGAAGAAGGATGGCAGCTCATAGGAAACAAATGGTGTTGACTCACATCGGTCTGTTTCTTCCAGGCAGTTGGCTAGTAGGGAACAGCCAGGTGGTTTTCCTCTCTGTCCCATTCATCACCAGTGTAGTCAGCAATCAAACACTTTTCCTGTTTATTATGTCCTTCAGACTCGTCTCCCATCCATATTTTGAGTATTTCTAAGTTGTCTCAGTCTTTTACCAGCAATGGCTTGGAAAACTAAAGATCATTTTATTTAAATTGGCATGCTGAAAGGCACTTGTTGAAAGCAAAGCTTCACCACCTCTGGTAAATACAAAATATGTAAAAAACTGGCAAGACCTTGCAAACCAGGAAAATTTTAAATGTACGTGTTTTCCTGAAGTAGAAACAGTATAAATATAACTTCAATCAAAAATATGTACACAGATCCTGTTTGAATTAACAGGCAATGCTGCGTATTACATTAAAAAGTAAAGAAATCTTGTCTTTCTCAAGATACCCTTCACAGCTTTTACTACTTTGTGTTTGCTAAGTATCAAAAGTCAAAAGGCTGAACCATTTATAGATGGATATTTACCCATCTTGGGACTCAAGCTAGTGCAAGGTTGACAAGGAAATGGCGCATTTTGTTGGGAAAGAAGGAAGCATGTTTTTCTTTCTTTACCTGTGTCACTTCTTAGGTGAATTGAATCTCTAGCTCCAGGGCACCATTAGGAGAAACATTAAATAAGCCTCAAATGAGGTGGATTTATGAACAAATTTCAGGTGTGAATGGTATAAGACTGATACTAAACCTGATTTATTGCATGCATCTGTTATTTTACCATGTGGTTATTACTATTTTATTTCCACGTGCAAAAGCTTACTTTCCATTACCCACGGGAATCCATTTCTTTTGCTGCTGTGACACATGCAAATGAACACGCTGATGTGCTGAGAGTGGCTCGCACTAAAGGAAATTGAATAATCAAATATGACTGCAGTGTATTTTTACAGTGCATTGTTGAAAGTGGAAGCTATAAACTATCTGCCCTCTCTGTGGAAGTTTGTGACTATCTGATGGAAAGGAATAATATGCGTTTAAACAGAGTTCTATTTAATGAAGGCAAGATATACACAACCTGCAAACAGTCAGTTGTCATTGTTTTTCTGCATCTCCGTAGGGGAGAGAGGATTTAAACTGCTCATAAAGTTTTATTGTCTGTAGCTCTTGTCTCTATGGCAGCTGCAGGAAGCTCTCTGACATGGCTAAAAATGTGAAAACAGCCCAATAAATAACTCATCTCATGCCATTTTAATCAATCCCTGCTTTGCCGTAGCATCTCTGGAGGGATGTATTTTTCCAGATGTGATAGGTACCCAAAAGTTAGCTCGCAGCCCAGAGTTGTCTGTCTGTCCTGCTGATGCTGATAAGGCTGCTGGGATGGCCCTTTCAAGCAAACTCAACTCATCTCAGCTGTTTCAATGCAGTGCCCTTTTTTCTTCTCTTTGCTGGGGCAGCCTCTGAGGGATTGGCCCTTCAGGCTTGACTGAAGGTCATGATAGGGTGTTGGATTAGGAAACTGCGAGGAGTGTGTTCCGTCTGTTGCTCACAGGTGTACCATTGCTTTCTCCTGAACCACCTCTTCCTTATCAGAACTGCTCAGGGAGCTGAAGTGTTACTCAATGAGAACAGAAAGGACAAAGTCTGGCACATAAGAGACTATTGGTGATAGGTACATGACCACAAATTGCATCCACATTGGTGTCAGGAGAACCTGCAAGTGAACCTGGGTAGAAATAAACTGGAGAGCCTGGCTATTGCTGTCAAGGCTGAGAGAAATGAAGGCAGTAACAAGGCAGAAGGATCAGTGGAAAATAAATTCTGTGCTTTGTCAAGTTCTTTTAGTTCTGGTAAGCTGAAGTATTGTTCCTAACACAGGTGAGAAAGGCTATAAAGTACTTTCCATGTTACCCATAAAAGCACAAGGAACTGTGAAATCTCTGACAACTCTAACTGGTGTTTACACAATGGGTACATGGATGCTGTAGCTGTACTGACACTGCATAAATATAAAAAATGACATCTTCACATTAAATATCTGTTCTCATGATTGATTTGGCTGCTGCTTTAAGGAGGAAAATATTCAGGTTTTCACTAAGAAGTTTATCTTTCCTATGTTAAGTGTTATTTCTTAGTGCAAGTATGGGAGCTGTAGTCTGGAAGCAGCAATTCCAATTAAAAGTGCTTTGACCTTATCTTACATCCACCAGAGGTATAAACTCCTGGAATAATAGAATATATACTGAATTTATCACTCAGGCTCTTGTTAGTTGCAGAAGTTTCCAGCATGAGCAAGGCCCTGGAGAGTAAGAACACACTGCAAATGGTGTTCTCTTGGGAAAGACCCCAAAGAATTACTTATGTTAGCAGAGGTTTTGGTATTTTGGTTTAAATCATTAGGGTAGGATACGCTGTTATTTTCTTTACAGTTCTCCCAACTGGTACTTATGTGGCGTATAATTGCATTTGCCTTGGTTTGTCTATTGTGATTTCTTTTATAGTTGTTTAAGCAATAGACATCTTCAAAAAGAAAGGCAGAGAATGCACAGATACAAGGAATTAATCTCTTCAGCTTTATTAATATCTTTCTCAAGAATACTCAGCAAAACAGTTTAAACACAACATACCTCATCTTCTAAAACCAAAAGCTGACTCCTCTTTGTTTATGAAGATGTAGCTTGACAAGAGTCAGTGTGCATTTACTCCAGTGAAGACAGCTGAAGCTGGAGGTGAGTTATAGATATAAGCTGAGTAGATGATCTGGTAGAAGAATATCAATTCATTGTGCTAATCTTGCAATTCCAGCTGTAGAGGCCCTTTCCCCTAAAGCCTTATGACAGATGATGGCTAAACATTGATGATAGGATAAAACTTGACACTGGCTCTGTACAGTATGTATTCACTGGCATGAGGTAGCACTTTGCCATTTCAGTATCTAATTGGTATCACATCCTCTGATTATGCGATCCACCATGCAGAGGATGTGACTGTTATCCCTCTAGGTGTCTAGATTATTAAAAAAGTTTGACACCTTTAATGAAATTAAATTACCTTTTCCATCTGTATCAGCAGCAGAGCTAAAAATGAGATTGTATCATACTCTGAAGTCTCCATTTGTTCTCCCACGTTGTATAAGCAGAACTGTTGCTGGGCTCATTCTGAAAGCCCTTACCTGTAGCACTACTCCTGCTGTGCTTTACTGGACTGAGCTTGCAGCTACCTGTGGGGCTGCTCTGGTTTTACAGTGAGTGGAAACTCACCCCGGCTTTTTGCATAGTCACCACTTCTCTTTGGCCAAACACCGAGCGACAGAAGCTCTTCCAGACCCTGCCTGTCCTGTCTTGAAGAAAACAAAGCAGTTTTGGCTGAAGGAATCTTTGCTGATCCAGGACTTCTTCCAAGTACCCTTGTCAGGAGAAATGACCTTCTAGGGGTCTACATGAGTGTAACTGGTCACAAGTGGATGAAAGATGGCAAAAATGCAAGTGGTGGTATCTACTTGCATAGACCCAGATTTTCCATTAGCAGCTTGGATCAGCACTCACTGTTGTCAAGGGTAAACTACCACGATACTGCTAATTTATGGTGCTTTCTTTCATCAGAAAGTTATTCTCCACCATGAGAGTATGCCTGATACCCACTACAAGTGGCTGGCCTGAGACACTGTCTCACAGTAGATCATGAGGGCTTTACCAAAATATTTTAAAGGAAATTCCCATCCTATTTGCTCTTATTTGATTTTGAATTGGAATTGGTACATTTTTAGTCTGTAGCTAAGAATATAAATCTGATAAATCAGATGGTTGGCCACTGAATCAAATCTTGTATCATTGGCTGGTGCTGGTGAGTGTAAGAAGATGAAAATCTCTTGTGATGCATCTGGCCACTGGTGGAACCCTTCACAGACAATTAATTCTCTTCAGGAAAAAAATAAATGTTTAATTGCTCTATCTTCTTTTAAGAGGATAAAGACCACTCCAGGGAAAAAGCCTTTAGAATCCAGTAATCCTATTGCTGTGCTGGTGCCATGCCAATAAACTCCATGTGTCTTGCATGAAAAGAGCCAAAGCCCTTGAAATCTTGAATGCAGGGCATCCTCCCTTTCTCTACACAACTCAGTCCAGAGGACCCCAGCACCTCAGAGCCTTGTAAATGCCTGATCTGGAAGTCTGCTGATGGCTCAGTCAGTGCTTTTCTGCATTTCCTCATTTTGCTATGGGGTCTCCCTGGTTCTTCTTTGCTCTCTTTGGTGTCAGTAGGCAGCAGCCATGGCCCTCCTGAGCCAGCTGACCACTCTGTTGTCCCAGTGTGGTTTGAGTGAAGGATATTTTGACAAGAACAGCAGTCCTGTTGGTTTCTGTTGCTGTTTGTAGACCGGCTTGGTTTTAACTGGATCTGACTAGTGACTCTATACATGGAGTATGCTCCTCTCTGCAGCGAGCCTTGATGCTGCCTGCATTTGTCAAAACACTTTTTATTGCTCCATTCCTAACACGATAAAATCTGCAGGTCTCGACTGTAATGCTGCTTGGCCAGGTGGAAGGAAATTGGCCTCATGCTGAAGGTCAGTGCTGAAAACAGGTGGAAAGAAAGCTGAACTGACGGAGAATGGAGCTGCAGAGACTGGCAATTTCAGCTCAGTTTATTGGTTCACTCAAGAGAAATAAGTAAATTATTTGTTCATAGGCCACAATCACTATCATGACTACTCATGCTGTAATTTCTACTGCTTTGGTTTAAGACGTGGAGCTGAAATAAGTGTTCCATAGGAAAGAGATGAACTGCAGAGAGTCTAAATAATGATCTGATAGTGAGGCAGAGTGCTCTTTGAGGCAGGGCAATAGGTGCAAGTTGGTGGAGGAGAAATTCAAGTGGGAAGTAAAATACCAGATTTTAAAGGTATATCATTACCTACTATACAGATCACACATTCTTATTTGGTCAGAAGACTGCACAGGCTGCAAAGCCTGAATCCAACAGGATGGTTAAATGCTTTCCCACCTCTCACACATATGTGGTTGTGTCCAGTGTGCCAGAAATCAGGTTTATGGTTGGGTAAGTCTGTTAATTCATATTCCTAAAGATAGCTATGTGCTTAAGTGCCCTGCTGGATCTTTTTCTTTACCATCTGCTTTTTATTGAGTTCTGTGCAGGGTTTGCTAGGTCAAAACCAGTGGTCTGTGGTTAATCAGTAATCAATGGCTATGCAGGGATCAGGCTCTGTGCTTAATGGTTTTTCTGGCCTGAGAAGCAAAGACTCTTTCAAGAGGAAAAAGGTGAGCATAGGTAGGGGAGGCTGGGATGTGCTGCAGAAGCTGGAGGGAAGAGAGGAGGTTGCCTCCCAGAAGTGCTAGCTTTTCTTGGAAAACCTGGCTGGTTTCTGCGCGGGAAGGTTTATATGGGATCCAGAAGCATGAGGTGGGCAAGAATATGAAAGCATGGAAATAGAGTGACATGATGGCTGAAAGCAGTGAAAGAACAGATTTGGCAAAGCAGGTTTGGGTTATATTGACAGGGAAGAACAACCCCATGACCAGGGTACCATCTTGCCTGGTTTCTTCACTGGAGCAAAGTTACATGTGTAAGTTGCTGTCATGCTTTGACTTCATGATGGTATTTTATGACACAAAGGCTTTGTTTTGTTTTTTCTTCTTTCCCTTTATCTGGACAGCACCTTGATGCTGTTTGTTTTGAGGTGTTAGGAGTCTTTGAGCTGTTTTGCATGGGTCACTTCAGATGCCTGGTATGTTCCTTGCAGATAAATCAGCTCTTCTAGCATGCCAACTACGTACTACTGATGGTCTTTTTAAAAGGGGTCACTAAGAGAGGAGAAAAACAACCCTTGGTGAAATATGAGTCAGATATTTCTTACATTCCAAATTAGATTGGTGTATTTCTGTTCTTCTCTTGAAAATACCTATTTCTCTTTGTGCCTTTATCATATAGTTAACTTATTACAGAAGTTTTCTGCTAATAATGAACATTGAGAGATCTGTCAAGGTGAATAGGCTCTGTGAGGAGGGAGTAGATACTCTTGGCCAGTGGTTTGCAATGGAGATTTCACTCTAAGGCCGTGTCTGTGAAATTTGCTGCCAGATAAATTCCCATCCATCAAGCTGCACTTTAAAGGCTAATCTTCCACTTAGTAGCATCTCTACAGCACTTACTTGAGATGTATATTGAGTGCAGTGTTTTGTCTGTCCATGTAACAAACCCTCTGCAGCAATTAATGTAAATTAGTTGCAGGCATGGATTTAGAAAGGACTAGTTATGCCTACCAGCATCGTTTCTATGGACAAGCATTTGGAGCTCGAATAGCCTGACCTGGTGTGGGTAGATTCACAGTGAGCTCAGCTGGCAACACCTGATTGACTTAAAAGCTTTGCTGACAACCACAGAAGTGAGGGGAAAAAAAGCCCATCCCATCTATGAGACTGGCACAAGGGTAAGTGATGCCACTGGACAAACCCAGGCAGTGATCTCTGCTGAACAAACCCAGGCAGTGATATCTGCCTGGCTTTAACAGAAGGATGAAAACCAGTGGTGAACGACAGCAGCTTCTCGAAGTGTCCCAACTTCACCGCCCCCTGACAACTTTTGTCTCGGTTATTATGACATAGGTGTTGTCTGGGGCATACCCACAGCCTGCAGTCCCAGATGCTCACTGCCGCTGCCCCCTCCTCGGGATGTTCCTGTCAGCAGCTGTTTGACCAAGCTATTATTTTATGGTATATGTATTTCCTTTTTATCTTTTCTCACTGTCAGTCTCTCCAGCCCAATAATCATGTTTTCTTCTTTACCACAGCCTCCATATCCTGCTGTCATTCTAAAAATGCTTCTGTGATGTTAAATCTTTTCCAGTTATTTGATGAGAATTAATTCATTGTGACACAGCCATGGAAATCTGATTCAATTCCTTTTTTTTTGGTATCTCAGTCACAGTCCTTGATCGCAAATCAGCATGAGTCAGAATTTCCCAGATTATTATTTCCTCAGAAAGGCTGGTTGCAAGCCTGTCTCCTTATTTAATATCCTTTTTTTGACTCCTGTGGAGATGAGTTGCTGAAGGTACAGTGATTTTGTTTTGAGACCTGCCTGTTCTGACATATAGTGCCACGGGTAACAAAAAAAAAAAAAAGGGGTGATGCAAAAGAATATCCCTGACCTGTTTTAGTGTTGCAGCTTCCCATCATCAGGTAGTTGTGTCCACGCTTGCTTGCCAGCATGAAGATGAGCACAGACACCAGCAGGATTTTTTTTCTCTGGAGACTTAAAAGTCATTGGTCACTATTGGGAAGGAAACATAGCGTTCTTTATCAGCTCTTGCCAGAACATGAAAATGATGGGTTTTCAAAGCAGCTGTACTGTGCTGAGATATCTGTCAAAATGTGCTGGAACGCCCCGGATGGGTTTTGAATCCTTCTGGGTTCAACTCATTAAATGAGTAGCTTATGTGGAACCTGTAGAAGTAGACCAGAATGGAAAAGGTGTGGGAAATACTCTCTTTGGGGCTTCTACAAATCATTTATTCTCTCTCATCCATTTGCCTCAAATATTCCAGCTGGAGGACGGCTGCCACCTTTCCTTCCATGGAGGTGCTCTAGAGGCAGACACAAGGAAATCCTCCTCCTCCTTGCACTGTAGCTCTCCCCGCGCTCCCTGCCTGCAGAGCAGCAGCTGAAGGGGCTGCAGAGAGATCACAGAATCACAGAATCATAGGGGTTGGAAGGGACCTGCAGAGATCATCGAGTCCAACCCCCCTGCCAAAGCAGGTTCCCCACACCAGGTCGCACAGGCAGGCGTCCAGGCGGGTCTTGAATATCTCCAGAGAAGGAGACTCCACAACCTCCCTGGGCAGCCTGTTCCAGTGCTCCGTCACCTCACCGTAAAGAAGTTCTTGCGCACATTTGTGCGGGACTTCCTACGCTCCAGTTTCTGGCCGTTTCCCCTTGTCCTGTCAAGATGCAGGCACTGCTTCTCATTGCTTCTCACTGCTTCCCACAGGACCCAGGAGGCAAAACCCTGGAGCCTGCACCAGGGAGCTGTCACTGCACAAATTCAGTGGCCAGCTTGAGGACTGAGGAACTGCATCTATGTTTTCTATTGATTGCAGCAGTTCCTTTTTGTGATTCTCTCGGGTCCCCCAAATGGGTTCGTAGTAGCTTTAATACCCAGTTGGGTCTTTTGCTTGTTTGCTACCAACATCTAGGATTTTTTTCCACATTAAAAGAGGAGAAAAAATTGCACAGAGACAGGACCATTATTTTTATGAGGAATGAATGTTTATTAGAATTCACTTGTTCAAGAAAAGCAAAGCAACCAAGCAGCAGGAAAATGAATACCTTTACCCACTGGTATATCAGATTGTTAACTAATTTTAATAGGAAGAGACGAAAGGCATCCTTCATTTTAGAGGTAAAGGATTTGGCTCCCAGTTGAGGTTCGGATTTCTCAGCATCCTGGGACGAGCCATGTGTCTGCCTGCTTACTGCAGGATCGCAGTGCTGCCTTTCTTCTTCACAGGGGAATCATAGAATCATTAAAGTTGGAAAAGACCACTAAGATCATCTAGTCCAACCAACCGTCAGCCCATCACCACCATGCGCACTAAACCATGTCCCTTAGCTGTGGGTTTCCACTCCTCTCAATTGCTGGTCCCCTCATGTGCCAAGGTGGGCCAGCCAAGCTACTGGCTCAGCAGAAGTGCTGTGTCTTTGTTTGACTTTCTGCCTTGAGAGACTGCTTCTGTCAGAGACATGAGTTACTATTTCGTGGCTTGATTTTGTGTTGTATTACGTATGTGAAAGGCGCTGCTGTGATGCTCCTACCCTGCTAGGCACTGCTGCTATTGACACTTAAATCCGTGAACTCAATTTCCCCCAGAATTTCCAAACAGTTCTGGGTGTTACTGATGAGGATAATTAGGAGATGCTGGTATGCTGAGCAGAATGGGTGGCCTTTCTGAGGTTCATCTTTTATTAATCATCCATGTAATTTCCCTTAAAAGATGAGGTGTGATTGCTTTTTTTAAGGCCCAATTGGATCTTCAGACTGAGCAGAGATGAGACCCTCTAGCTTATACTATTGCAAATTACCTACTTGGGAGATGAGAGAACTGTGGCTGGAGATACTGCCTGGGAGCATGCTTGTGACACAGACAGGCAGATGCTGAATAAGCAAGAAGTTAATTCTTCCTTCCCACATAAGAGAGCAGCTTGTTTTTGCTGGACCTTTGCCTGCATGCAGGCTGTGGTAAGGAGCCAGTGTGTGCTGTCACACTTAACCTTAGGCAGAGAGCAGCCTATGACAGGGCAGAACGCCTGCCCTGGGTGCAGCTGGCAGCTCGGATGGGGTCTGGGAGTGCGTGATGCTGAGATATCAGCGCTGCATTAAAACACCAGAAAACACAGGTGAAACAAATGCTATACTCTGATCTAATGCAATGCAGTAATTGTGCTTTAAATGCTTATAATGAAGAATAGGTTGGTATAAGTTTATTAAAAAAAAGTGATGCCATAATAAACATAATCTTATTAAACTCAAGGAAGCGTAAATGACTTGTAACTCAAAAGCATTATAAAAATTATTACAGTTCACCGCTGTATCAGCGCTGCCTGTGAAAGCTCTTTATGTTTTGCTTTGAAAAAGGCATTTCTCATAATCAGAGTTGTTGCAATTAGATGGAGCAGTAATGAGCCCCAAGGTAGCTGGATGGTGTTGCCTTGTGAGGATCTTCATGCCGTTTCCGTGGTGTCAAAATGATGCTTGGTGTTGGTGGAGAAGTTCCTGCGGATCAGCACTGCAGCAATTGGAAACGTGTTTTGCAATACACCCCTCTTTCCCCCAAACCCACCATGCTGTTGAATTCCATCCACTTAAAACAGAGCCTATGTTTAACAATAATTTAAATCATTATCCTGCCTGTCAGCTTGGAGTTAAGGGGCTACGCAACTGCGATTCTCTGTTTAGAAACTGCCTTGAGTAATAACTTTCAGATGTCTCAAATATGCACCACTTATCTATAACATCTAAATACAAATGTCTCCCCGCTGAGTGAGCCCGACACTGTTTACCTATCGTGTCCAAACCATTCCAGAGGGCTTGCTTGGCGCGGAGCGGAAAGCCCTATATCCGCAACTCCTCCAGCACTGTCAGTGTAATGTTTTTCAACTCCTCCTCACCTTTGGGTAATGGTGAAGACAGAAACAGCCTAAGCCTGGGAGTGACAAGTGAAGCACGTCCCTGTGCATGCTGCCCCGACACGCGAAGGGTAAAAGTGCACGGCATCCAGCGCCGTGCTTGGCAGACAGGATGATGCTCGCGTTGCTGAGTCCCAGCCAGCCTGATGAGAGATGATCCCAGTGCTGAACCCTGTCTACTTCCAGCATGATGGGGTTGGGCATAGCCGAGGCTGTCACTGGCTCAGCGGCCCTGTATGCTTTCTCTGCCTGCAGACCTCGGTGAGTCCTATCAAGTTTCAGGGAACACGAGGCTCCACACTTGGCTGTCGCTGAACCCCAATGGGCTGTGATGTGGGGTTGCCCCTAGGGCACCCTTGCAGCCATTCTGTGAGTAATCAGAGCAGGGAGAGCTAAGAATTTCCTCCTTTCCTCACTACAGCTGACCTGTTGTTTCTTATGGCCCCCTGTGACTTCTGAGGGCTGTTCCCAAGGTGTGGAGCCTCTCATGCTGGAAGGAGAGGAGCTTCATCACCAAACATGGCACTGGGTACCAAAGCTTTTCTATGGATACTCTGCAGCCTGATGGAAGCAACGGAATTTCCTAATGCACCCTAGTGAGCCCCACTCAGTGGTCTGGCTTTGTTTCCCTGGGGCACACAGAACACCATCAGCTGGCATGCACTGCCCTGATACAGCCAGCAAAGGTTAAGTAAGGGGAAGCAAGGAGTGTTTAACACATCATTGCCTCATCTGTGATCCCTAGGTGAAATCTGAGTCACTGCTCATGTGCCATGAGCTGAAAGCTATTGGATGTCCTGCAGACGTTGCTGACAGTTCTTCCTGCAGTGACCTGGCTGCACAAGGCACTCATCTCTTTGCTCTCAGTTGATGTCTGGATCACCTGTGGGCAGCGCTGCTGCTATCCTTGTACCACACAATGGCAGGTTATCTGAAATGTAGTGTTCTGAGCATTTAAAATTGCAATTATTTTATTAGATTTTACAGAGCATGTGGAAGTTGGACTGTTAGCAGAGGCAGGACGCAGAAGCAAATTGTTTTACGTGGATGTGGTTATGGAAGCAAGCCTTTCCCATGCAGTTTTGGTGGCAGCTGCCATGCACATCCCCTCCACAGCCACACAGGGATGCCACAAAGGAGCACTGCTCATCTTCTGCCCCTGCAGCCAGGTTTAGCCACGGCCGTATTTTTGGAATGCGTATAGCGAAGCGTGCATAGCATTGGCTGAGCTCAGAATATGATTTCTTCTTTCCTTTTCTTTCATTAGTGCGGTCTTCCTTGTAGGGATGTGGCTTGGAAAGGAGTCCGTGGTAGCTTGCTTAGGAAAATAGCCCAGTTAGGCTCAGCTTTCTTCATGCATCAAGATTGCCTCTGTACATAAATGTACAATCCACTTTACTTACTTGAAGTGCCCAAACTGCATTATTTTTTTTTGTTCTTCACAAAGTATTCATCTGCTGAGATGCATGAAGCCTGTTTTTCCTGGCAGGCTGTTTCTGGACCCAGTGTGCTGGGAAGTAGGTCCTGCCTGCTCATCTCTTGTACCCACTATTTTTTCACCATCTTTATACCACATCTTCACTGACTTTCCCACTATCACCCATACCAGAGGGCCTGGAGAAAGGCAGCGCAGCAGCAGCATTTCATACATTTCACTTGTTTATCCATTATCCTGATGTGTACCTGTGCTGCTTGTGTATGACAGCAAAAACCTACATGTATCACTGATAAGAAATATCACGTTTACCATTTTTTCTCTGCTAATGGTTTGCAACTCAGCCTCATATGGAGGAAAATAATTTGCAGGTACCCGAGTTTCCTTTGTGCTGTCTGTGGCTCTAAATTTGCATTGGGTGTTTTATTTTCAGAGAAAAGACTGTGTTGTGTTATGCTGCTGATGGGCTTTTACCTGTCCAGGTTTCAATAGAAAATGTTGGAGAGCTCCTGGGAGAGGCTCAGGCGCTTGGTTGCTGCAGGGGTGGGGATCTCTTGGAGGTGGCGCTGGTTGCCTTCAGCTTAACTGCTGAGATCTGGAAGAGGGAGCCGGAAATCTCAGAATCTGGTTTCTATAAGTAGTTTGACCCCTTGGATTGGCTCCTGGGACAGCAAAATTTGTGTACGACATTTTGCAGTGTCATCTTTTTTCTTGTTTCTTAGAAAATGATGAGGCTGGATGGAGTTCAGAGGGAAAGGGGACAGTTTGTTGGGTTTTTTTTTTTTTTTGCATTTAATAACTGCTGCTGCTTGTTTCTGAAGAGTGTTGGTTGCTTTGCCAGGGGAGGCAAGATGGGATCTGCATTCTATCTGGTATGACAGGGGACCATTTTATTCACAGAACTGTCTGAATAAGGGTAAATTACTGAATCTTGTAGAAATCGTGAAGGTGGGACAAAGCCCTCTGGCTAACTGTAAATAATAATGGTTTTTTGAGCCCCTCTCTCTAAATATTTACAGCTCTGGATACAAACAAACAAACAAACAAAAAAACCACCAAAAAAACACCAAACCAAAAACCAAACCCAAAGCAAGCACCCAAACAAAAGAAAACAAACTGCACAGAGAACAGAAATCTTCCTGACTTTCCATGTTTTCATGAAAAAGCAAAGGGAAAGTAATCCATTAAATTGCTCGCACATTTTTCGGTTGCCCAGACAGTACTATACTGAAATACCACAGTGTGTCTAGCTGAAACAAGGAACCCACTTAAGATGGCAGATCGCATGCAGACACCAGGGAGAAACTGTTGAGGAGGAGCTTAGGGAAGCTGGGGAGCACGCAGTCCACATGGGCACTGAATCTCAGAAGTGCTGCAGTTCGGAGTGGCTCCCAGCTGCTCACGCATGGTACCACAGAGGGAAGCTCAGCTCAGGTGGGACCCTGCTGGTTCACAGCCTTCAGCACAGCCAGCTAACAGGAGTGGTGTAGGAGAATGAGCCTTGTCTCTGCACCTTCCGAAAAAAATCGAGTTATGCAAGCTGAAGGTTGAGTGAAACTGAAAAGGAGGGAATTTAGTTCCTACAGGTTATGTGTTCATAGTGTTGAATGGTCAGAAAAAAAGGAGAGTAGTGGATTTGTTGTTGTTTCTGTTGTCATGGGGCTGTTGTTCTGGCTCTGTGCTTCTCTGTGTTGCACAAGCCTGAGATGCAGCTTCTGTATCAGGGGGAAGCGTGGCAATTCCCTGGAAAAACAGAATACCTCTTGGTAAGTTCAGTTATTTTAGACAAATTACAGAATGCAGAGCTACTTCATATTGTCCCTCAACAGTTACTCTCAGGGTCTCAGCCATGCAGGAGGCTGCTACAACGCGTGGTGGTAACAGCAAGGACAGGGTGGATATACACTGCTCTCACTGGCTACTACACAACTGATTTATTTATAGTCTCTTGGGCTGTGTTTCCCACTTAATACTGCATAAGTTCCAAGAGAAGTTCAGCTTCTGGCGATCTGCTCACCCAAGAAATGCTTAGAAAAGGGCTCTTTTTCCTCCTTTTAACACCTAAAATGTTTCAACATTTAATATGGTAATGCTGGAGTCATAATTGCAGGGTCCGTGACCTCCCTTCTGCAGACCTGCTAGGGGTATTCAGAGCATCACGGGATGCTTGCGGGAGGAAGACTCAAGTGATGGAGATAAAATGGCATTCCTTCGCAGGAAGAGTAGGGAAAGGAATGGAAACTGGCTGGGCTGGCTTTCCATCTCTCGTTGTTGAGCACAGTGAAACACAGCCTGTCCACATACTTGCAGTGTGACTGGGGGCTATGGATGTGGTGGGAGAGCAGTGGGAGGGGAGCTCTGGACAATGCTGGTGGCAGATAGAGGGAGATGTGGGAGAAAGGGTCCAGGCAGATGGTTGTGAATGTGGAGAGGAGAGAACCTTAACTATGGAAACAGAAGAGAAGCCCCACCAAAACAGGTCAGTACAGAAAACTTCCATTTTGCTCAGTTAAGGGAATCCATAAATTACTTTAGAATGTATGCATGGGACAACCAGGCCAGTATTACTAATCTGAAATCCTGTCCTCTAACGTGGCTTTGGCTGTTAGCAACTTCCAATGTATTGTGTAAACAGAGTCTATTTTAATGTGCCTGTAAATAGCTTCCCAGGAAGAGCCCCATTCCTCCAGCCCTACTCCAGGGTCGCGTTGTCCCATATTGGTGCTGGGGTCTGATTTTTCCTTCCTGCTTTGCGTGGACGTGCAAAGCTTTGACAATTGCGCTTTGTACTCTTGAGACATGAATGCCTTCCAAAGCTCGAAGGAGTGTTTTGGCTTTTGAGACTGACCTTCGATTTCCAGTGACAGCCAGGATGAATTTCTGCAATTTCTCAAGTTGCCCAGGGGCTGACATTGACTAATAGGACTGGATATTCAGCAGGAGTGTTAGGAAACTCTTTGTGGTGAGATTTATTCATGCCGTCCTTACATGCTTTGAAAATTGTAGGACTAAACTCATGTTTGGGGCAAGTGGAGCAATGTTACAACAGGGGTGTACTTAGACCATCACTCCTAAAGCACAAAGCAAGTCTTTCATTAACCCCACTCCAGTTCTCTCCAATCAACAGCAAGCAGTCTGGGCTGCTTCAAGGATGGCAATAACTACATGCACAATCACAATGTGTTCTGTTGAAAAACAGCAGTGAGTATTTGCCTTTTGTTTATCTTTCTTAAGATAACAGAATGATTCTGCTGAATTTTACTGGAATAGTCCTTTGGTGTCTGGAAATTAACAACTATTCAAAAAAAAATGTAGTAAGACGTAGCTGACTGTGTTTGAGAAAGGTTTGTGCAGAGCTTCTGCACTGACCACGCAGGGGAACACATTACAGAGACAACTCACAGGAACTGGAGGATGTTCTGGGGGCTTTTTTGGTCTTTTCCTGTTTGCTCTGCAACATCTCAGAGATCTCTGAGGCCATTTCTAATTGTAGGTAAGAGGGACAAACCTTCACAGGATCTCGTCTGCAGAGCACTGGTGATACAGTGGTTATGTTGGGACTCCTGTTTTACAGTTTTACATTTAGATATCTTGCTATCTGTGACCATAACGTCGTTAAAACAAAACTGGTTTTAATAATCAATTCATTCCTCCCTCCATGTCCTTCTTTCCTGTTCTGTGTCTTGGGCAGGAAAGATGAACATAATACCTTTTTCACCTGTTTGCTGGTTAAACTTTTCAGTTAACCAGCAAGGGTTAAAATCAGGTGCGAATTTGATTTTTGTAAGTGTAGGATGTGGGAACAGTCAACATTTACCTTAGATTTTGTACAAGGCTATTGCCATTTTTTTTATGAAGCAAAATTTTGGACCAAGTTTGATCTGACAGCATAGTTTTTAGTCTAGGTTTGCTTAGAGGCAGCAGCTCATCCTCATGGGCACTGTGCTGGATTTCACAGAAGTTGAAAATCACATCTGCATCACCTCAGATGCTCTCAGCTCCCATCATGGGCCCTGATGGGACCACAGCTCATCCGTGGCACGGCAGCCAGTGGCAGCCTCGCCCCAGAAGCAAGCCCAAAAGCTCAGCAGTCCCTCTCATGAGGGTTACTGCTAAAGGATCAGCACTCATTTACTTGGCTTTTTTTTAATTCCCCTTTGATCAAAATTTGATCCTGGTTCAGGCAAAACAAGAATGGAGCAGCCCCTTCCGCAGCATCCAGACCAATCTGAGAATGTGAAGCTGATGTCAAAATACAGATTTTCCACTCACAATTCATTTGGGCATAAACATGCCCTGTCTAAAGAAGGATCCTCAGAGAAATTCAGCCACTGAGTCCTTCACCTCTGAAGGACCCCAAACATAGCGCTGTACGCAATGCGCCTCTTTTTGCGGGTGAGATATTAAGAGCTTATTTATTTATTAGAAAGTGGTTTACAATGTAAGTAAATTAGCGAGTTCCAAGTCCCTCTTCTAGCTGCCAGATGCTGGGAGGATGTTTATGGCCGCTGTAAATAATTTTGTAGCTTAATACAAATGCATTTTTAGAAATCAAGAGCTGATGGCTGGCCGTTTATGGTGTGCGGTTGAGGATTTATCGGTTCCTCCAGAATATGAGAAAGAAAACAAACAGGCTTTCAGAGACTTCTAAAATTCAGAGGAAAGAAAAACCTCAAAGGTGTTCTTGATTCACGGTGCTGCAGGCTCGAGTCTGCACTGCTGTGGCTGAGCTCTCTCAAGTCTCATCAAGTCAGGCAGATCAGAAAATGCTCAGCATTGTTCAGGACCCAGCACAAGCGTTTTGGAGACTGCAAAGGCTGGGAGTTGGTGGTACAGAGAGGTTTCCCTTGTGCTGAATATGTATTTGTGGATTACTTTCTGCTGCTGAGTGACCTTTGCTAAGGTCAGCTTTAAAGGAAGGAGGTCAGATGCTTCGGAGTAAGCAGGACAGCAGAGTGAACAAGTACAAAGAACGGGCTTTATGTTGTGGCTAAAGGTGGTGAGGACTGAGCAGCACCCGTGGTTCCTAGCAGAAGGGTGAATCAGGAGGGAAACCTGCTTTCCTGACAAAAATAGGGCATGGAATTAAAATGGAGCTGAAAGGAATTTCTTTTTCAAGGCACGCGCACAGTGAGAAATTAGAAATCAGCAACGTGACGTCAGAGCAAATGTGGGATGTTGGGTATGGCTTTTGTGAAAAGACTCTGTTCCTCGGGGAGGAATGGGAAGAAATGAAGTGTTACGGATGCTTCATTTGAGCACTAGATCTATTTTCAGCCTTGACAGGGACAGCAGCAGAGGAACTGCAAATATCAGCAGAAGCTATGACCGCTTCTGCCAGAGCACGTTGTAGTGGCTGCACATGCCTGTCCTGCACTCTCTATAGCAACATATTTTTGGTGTAAAACCACAGATCTGAATAGTTGTGAGCACGGGAGAAATCTGATGCTGCGAAATTGCAGTGAGGCAGAAACCATCCTTGCCTGAGCCTGAAGCCTAGGCTGGGCTTCTGGTATGGAGCTGAAATACAGTTTTGACACTGGGATGTGCTTTGGTTCTTTAAGGGAGAAAAGTGTCCCTTTTCTTATTACCTGCAAAGTACGTTGTTTTAGGGTAGGAAAATGCCATGGGTAGATAGCAGGCTGCAGTTAAATGTCTGATTCAACGAGGTTGATAGTGCCAATGTTAAGTATAAGTTAGGAGCCTAATAACTTTTTGTGCAGTTTTGAGGTGGTGATGGACTTCTGCCCCAGACCCAGCACACTGAGATTTGGCTGCTGTCATTGCAATGTTAACATTTTTTGCAGTGAGTGTTGTTTGGTGCCATCCTGATCCCTTTCCAAAATGCTGCTGGATTGCCCAAGCCTTGAATTTAGCTGCACAGGCTCACTGTGTCTATCCCTTGAGTCATTCCCATCCTGCTGATTTCTGGGGCTGGTAATATACATGCTGGGGGTGGACTTGGGAGAGTTTGACAGGTACAGTGGCAGTAGAGGATCTTCTGAGCAAGTATATAGCTGCTGTTCAAGGAGCTGTCTCCCAGGGCTTTACCTCCAGCCGCTCGTGGAGCAGGAGCACTAAATGGGTTGGCAAAGGCACAGAGACAGTGACAGCATTGAAAATGCCCATGCTGAACGATTGGGACTGCTGTGGAATGAGGCTGCTGACCTGGAAAACAGGCTGGGATGAAGAAATGTCAGATTTCTGGAGAGAATTGGGTTTCCCGGAGGCTGAGAGGCGGAAGCAATAGGCTCTGAAGGTTACTTGGGATGTCTGATCTCTAATGGACTGTGAAGCATCTTTCTAGCACCAGTGCCTCTGGGAAGGGCCCTGCTGACACCCTTCTGGGACTTATCTTCCAGAACTGGGCACTGGGGTCAGCAGGAGGACATGAATGTGGGGGTGACCTGTTGGGGACAGAGCAGGAGGATGCACTCTGAGCCTGCTGGTCAGCAGCTTTTGGGGCTCATCTTTTGCAGGGTTAGCATCCAAGAAGTGCGAACAAGCCACAGGTTTTGTTGCTCTAAGGACAAATTGATGCCTTCCCAGCCAATTCAGGCCCTCAAATGGCATACCAGACTGCGACTAGTAGGCTGCAGGCACCTCAGCGCCTGGCTGAAGGGACCGGGGCCTGGTTGGCACCAGCATGGCTGACAGCCCCTCTGTGGAGCTGCTTAGCTCCAGAACTGGAGGGCTTCTTCAGTTCGTGTTTGCTCTTGGAGACTGCAGTGTGTCCCAGCAGGCTGGGCATCACCAAGGGGCTGCCAGAAGACACTTGTAAAACCATGGCGGTGTTTGATGGCGAGGAGGAAGGAGCTGGCAGGGTGTATATGCAGCATCTCACCCTCTCTCCCCACCCCTGTGCTGTGTTTATTGCACCCTCTCACTGTGTTATGTCAAGTTTGGGCTGTGAGCTCCCCTGGGATGGGACCTGCCATTTTTAACTGCCAGGCACAAGGCACACCTAAGCCACCTTATAAATAATATTTCTGTGCACGGGGAAACTTGACATGAGGACGTGAAGGGGTAGCCATAGCAACGGCTGTCCGTGTGTTTTGTGTCTCCTATTGACAAAGCAAAAGGGCCCGGTGCCGTGGATCCAGCCTGCACCACAGCAGAGCGAGCGTGGCTTGGCGGGGCCTCGAGAATTTCTCCTGAGAATAAGTCCTTACGCCCCTGCTTGGGATTTTTTTTAATGCTTGCTTTGATACAAAAAACAGTCATAGAGCAGAAATGCTGCTGCCAGTAGTAACCCTTTCTTCTCTGATTTAGATAGTGAAGTTTGATTTGAGCACATCATCTGCTTTTTCTTCTCTTCAGGCTATTAGAAATGTGTGGGTTTTAGCTATATACCTTACCTGTGCCATGTTTTGACAGGCAGTAATGGATGCAGATGTGAATTATCTGAATTATCCAGACACTGGCTTTGATGAAGACTATGTCTGCACTTGGTAACAAAGAATACTTTCCCAGTTGAAAATAAAATAAAGCATGCATTTTTAAACTGTTACAGCACCAGGAATGGTTGGGCCGTACTGAGCAGAGTAGAGAGAGGGACTGTTTTTCTCTGATAACCAGATCTGGAATCCATCCCCTGGGCCTCAACCATCCCTTGCACTGGTGGTGATATTTCAATCATTGTAAGCCAAGCAATTTTTATTATTACGTAGCAGGGATTTGGTAGTTCCTGCAACAGTTCAGAGCATGTGCAGAGAGGTTCACAAGAACACTGTCACCAAACACTGCTTTAAAGTTTTCTACTGAAAGAGGCAGAAGCTGTAGAGAAGTTGTTCTATCAAACAGGAGGGGAGTAAACTCTTTGAAAGGGTAGATAACAGCAGGACAAGGGGAAATGGTTTTAAGTTGAGGGAGGGAAGATTTAGATTGGATGTCAGGGGGAAGTTCTTTACTACAAGAGTGGTGAGGTGCTGGAACAGGCTGCCCAGAGAGGTTGTCCCTGGAGGTGTTCAAGGCTAGGTTGGATGGGGCCCTGGGCAGCCTGGTCTAGTATTAAAGGAGAGGTTGGTGGCCCTGTCTCTGGCAGGGGTGTTGGAGCTTCATGATCCTTGAGGTCCCTTCCAACCCAGGCCATTCTGTGATTCTGTGATTCTGTAATGCAATGAGAAATCCGTGCATTTGGGAGAGCTACCCCTGTACCGGTTACCCTCGCTCTAGCCCATGTAGCTAGGTACTGTGTTGTTGTTGTATGGACTCTTGCTGCTGACTGTCCTCAGTCCAGTCTAACATCTGAAGGAAAGCTTGTTCATGACATTCTGGAGCTCAATGTTGCCTTTTACAAACTATTAGAAAGTAGAGGGCTGATTAACAGTTTCTCAGATTATAAAAGTGTGGCACTGTGGGCTAACAGAGGGTAAAAATAAAGACGTGGGAGTTTAACAGGTTGAAACATGGAAGTGGATGAATGAACACCAGTACCCAGTCCTAGGCAAACAGCTGCAAAAACTGCATCAGCAGCAGGTAAGGATGAGGCTTAGAGCGTGTGTCAGTCAGGGAGAGTGACCTTCAGCATAAGCTGAAATGTTAAATCCTAGTGAAGATGCATTGACAGTACAGTGGGACATCATGTGGCAAAAGGCAGCTGCTGAGAAATGACAGAGGAAGATACCTGCCAAGGGCATTTCATGAGAGAGCAAAGAGGAAAGGAAAATCACCCCGTGGAAATGGAGGAGGGGAAAAAAAAAATCACTGCATTTTTAGTTGCGTGTGTGTCTTACTCACCCCAGCCTCTCCTTGAAGGGTCCCAGGCACCGGTAATAGCACAAATCAGTTGTAATTCAGGTGTCTCCAGTGCTGTGTTTATAGCTGGTGAGGCATATTTCTGAGGAAGCCATGAAATGGTCCCAGGAGGGCTTTTCCCCCTAAATCCATGAATGGCTCAAATCCAGCAATCCAGCCTTGTCCAGCACAGGTCCGTTGGAGCCATCCCAGGCTGACTCCAGCCCCAGGGTTCCAGCAGGATCAGAGATCTCATGCCTATAGCACCAGGAGGGGAAGGGAGGAGGAGGAGAAGGAAGAAAAGCAGTGGCGAGGTAGGACGTGGGGAGAGGAGAACCCTTTGGCATCTAAGTCCTCAAGTCCCCTTCCATAGGAGGCTGAGGAGGGTTTGTCTTTGAGGCTGCAGCTGAGATCAGCATCAGACCTGGCACTCTGGATGGACCCTGTTCTTCATGTGAATCCCATAGTTCCAGCAAGGTCACACTGCTCTGACTGACAGTCAGACTGCAGCCCTCTGGCTTCTTTATTTATTTATTTGTCTTATTTATATGTTCAAAGCGTAGCTTCAGGAAAGCCTCCTGTTGTTCTGTCTGAACCTTCTGAGGTTGTGATCTGTGCATTTAAATCAGCTTTACTGACAGCCAAGGTGTTGAAGCTTTCCCAAGGGTGAGAGCAGAATTTGTCTCTTTGCTTGCTGAGGAGTTAGCTGAGGCTCTGGTAACAAGGTGCAGCCCTTTAGTTTCTTCAGTTCAGGGCATCAAAATAATTTTGTAAGGCAATCACTAGCCTAATGGCCGTTTGCTATGATTGAATGTATAAAGAATTTCCTGAAGAGATGAACTTTCCAATCATATACCTTGGCAGAATTGAGCACTCTCTTTGATTCTCTCCTAATTTCATACGTCTGTTACAGCTAGAATGATTGATTTAGGGCTGCTATTTTAGGAAGTCTCCTTTGCTGCTCACTCCACTGGCTGGATATAGTGGGACATTAGTGGAGACTGGAGTTGGCCATAAGAACCTTTTATTTATAGTTACGGAACGTAGTTTTTAAATCTTACTCTGTGTTGCTTTTGTGCAGAAAATTACACTGATTTGGGATTAGTGATATATTTACATGTATGTCTTGTTGCCTTCAGTGGGATATACTTATTTAGGTGAAGTGAATGTTTAAGTGCTGTCGTGAAATGGAATAGACTTAAGCATGTACTGAATTGGTACAGACTGCAATAATTGTGCTACTTCAGAGCAAGCTCATCACACAAAGCCTTGATTTGCTCTTTCTGTGCATCACTGGCAGAGTGGCTCTAGCAGACCGCAGCAGCTCTGGAATAAGAATGGAGTGGATGGGGTATGATAGCTGCAATGACATTTTGTACAGAAGATAAGTCAGAAATTTTTTTTGAGAGCTCCTTCATACTGGATTCTAGGGTGGAAATTCTCCAAGGAGTGAATACTGTGCATTAAAACAAAAATATTTTGGACAAATAACATGATGTGCTTTCTTCCAGAAATGTAATTGTTGGATCTTTAGGTGAGTAACTGGCTTGGAGGAAGGAAGATAAACTGTAAACTTAATTAGTCATATCTGAAAAATTGAAACCATTTTGGCATGCTGTATCTGCTTTCTTTCATTATTTTCAAAATGATATATTTCAAGTTTGAGTCTTGAAATAACATTTTAATCATGGAAATTGCCACAGCAATTTCCAAATAAGCCCCAGAAATCAGCTGGAGAAGCTCTTGATTCAATAGTCATTTGCTTTAATAAAAGGAAGTAAGATAAACAGATTGCTTTGTGTTAGCCTGAAATACTGTATCTTCTCCATTTATTTTTTCTTTGGACAGTAGATTGAAGTATTATGTGTTATCACTGCCCTTTATAGGTTGTGTCTTCATTAGAAAATAGTGCACTCTCAGCTCCTGTTAGAGACTGTGAGGAAGCAATGTCCTCATGTTGCCCACACAATTTATTATTTAGCAGTACTTTAGCAGACTAAGTGGCCTGCAGCATGCCCCAAGAAAAGCTCATTGCTACATGTGCTTGAGTGATCTCAAGCACTGATTCTGTGCTTCCTATGGGAGTGGAGAAGACCTAGAGGGGTATTTCAGGTCAATAAGCAGTGATGCTGTGCAGGGTGCTGGGCCATGGCAAGCACAAGGTGGTTTTTGGTGGATGGACTTCTTGCTGAGCAGCTGTCAGTAATGGTAGGAGCCTTTCAATGGGCAACGTGGGGAGAAGCTGGGAAAGGAGTCATCATATCCACTGCTAGCACAAAAGCACACCTGGAAATGAAAATAGGTGAAAAAGGATAAATGCAGGATACATAAATACCACAGAAGGGAGGATGATGGATGGGAAGGAGGGAGAAAATGCTTGTTTTGAAGAAAATTTCTGTCAGATGATTCAGAGAGTAAAGGGATGTGTCTGATGTAGCTTGGAAACTGGTCGTGAGCACTGAGATGCTATGGAAACAATCTCATGGCAATGTGAAAAGCGCTGCAAATAGGGCTGTTGGAAGGCCCATAGCAATCTTCAGGACAGTAAATGGTGAAGCTGTGGGGTTAGCACCGCATGTAATGACGAGCTACTGCCTTAGAATTGCACAATCATAGAATGGTTGGGTTGGAAGGGACTTCAAAGATATCTAGTTCCAAACCCGTGCCATGGGCAGGGTTACCAACTGCCACGTCAGGCACAAGAGTATTGCCTTAAAAGGTAAGATAAAAGGGGGTCAACATTTCTTTAAGAAAAGGAGGATGAAAGAGATGATATTGCCAGGAATAACCAGTGGTGTCACTGAGTATGAGAAGAGCACTCTGTAAAGTTATTAGGTAACCAGGAATTGTGATTATTGCTTTAATTTCCCAAAGAGAAAGAAAATAAAAAAGAAATAACTTTTCTACAGAGGAGTTTACATCTTGAAGACCAGGGAGCTTCAGATAAAGTGACAATTGTCAGTTTTCAGGAAGAATTAGGTCTTGCACAGGTAATTAAACACACAGGGAAAGACTTTCAGTGGTAGAAAGAATAAGAGGACCTGTAAAGAAAAGGTGAAACACTGTACAGATTGGGATTAAAAATAACGTGTGATCCTAAAAGTGTTCACTGTTTTTCTGTAGAAAACAGAGAGAAATAATAGTAGCCGATCATGGAGCCCTGCAGGCCCTGAGGGAAATGGAGGTGGAAATCATCGCATCAGGGGTGGGAGTAAAATTCAGACTTCCTTGTGTGTGAGTGGGAGATAGATGAAGCAGAGAACGATGGAGATTAAGTGGTCTCCACAAAACCCAAGGCATATGACTTCTGCTGAAACCTTATTTCTATGACTTCTCGGGGAATTAGGAAACATCAAATGGAAAACTCATGGACGCATTTAAGGGAATTGGACAAGGAGGTGCTGACATCCAGAGGTGGCTGTGGCAGTGGTGAAGCACAGCTTTAACCTAGCGGACATCCACCATCTGCATGATGGCTGGCTGGGAGGATGACTTTACCCAGAATGAAGCCTTCCTGAATGAAAACCAAAATGTGTTGCTTGTAACACAGAGGTTGCCAGCACCCTGCTGACTCGGAGCATCAGCTTTTGTGGAAAAGAAAACAAATCCCCAGCCATAACAGGCATATGGAAGTTTGTTCTTCATAATGTACTGTCAGGCCCTTTCAAAACATTCATATTTGCTAAGGAAAACAGTAATTTATTTTAATTCTGTGAGGCTAGTTATGTTCTGTGTGCCATTTCATATGTTCAGATCAATTTGACATGCTTACAGATGTCATGCAAAATTGCATGAATGTTTGTTATGAACCAGACTGGTTTAGAGGACTTTGTTATATAGCACATGTCCCAGAACGATGATTTATTAGTCAGTACTCAACCTTTGTACATTAAACTATAATCTTATCCGTGTATGAAATTGCGTGCTTTCATTCTTTAGATCTTATTGAAAAATATGCAGATGATCAATTCGATTACTAAGCTGAACTGGAAGCCACAATTGTTTGCTGTGGCTTAAAACCCATCTGCAATTTTCTTAAGCTCATCAGTTTGTGTTTCTTTCTTTCCAAATATTTCAACTTGGAGACTTGCAGTACACGAGCACACATTCCTTCCCATCTTTTAGAGTCTGTTCTTTAGTTTGTTTCTGATTTGTTTTGCTCTGATACTTCATCTGTACTGTGAGCACAGTGTTGACCATCCATGACAAGAAATCTGTGACAATCCCGTTAAGCCATGGGAGGATATTGGAACAGGCTGCCCAGGGAGGTTGTGGAGTCTCCTTCTCTGGAGATATTCAAAGACCCGCCTGGACGCCCACCTGTGCGACCTGGTGTAGGGAACCTGCTTTGGCAGGGGGCTTAGACTCGATGGACTCTGGAGGTCCCTTCCAAACCCTATGATTCTGTGATTCTGTGATATTTGTATCCTCAGAAAAGCGTACTGAACAGATCCCAAGGGTTTCCTGTGATTCAACTGGCAGGACATCAGGTGCTGTGTAGCTAATGGTAGAAAGGCATGACTCCCTCAAGAGCAAGATTTAGTTCTAAACAGCCCCAGGAAGCCACCAGTTTTGAACAATAATTGTATCTAACATCTAGCAGCTGGTTAAAATTAATTGGTTAAGTTTTTCTCTTCCATCCCATTTTTTATCACCTCTCCAAAACTGAATCATGCAAACCAAATTACTTTAGTGCTCCATCTCTGCCAGAATGTCTGGGGAGAAATGTTGATTTCTATCCAAACAAATACAAATATGAAGCAAAGACCAGTTCAGTGAGGTGCTAATTAAGCACTGTTGATTTCCACTCATTTCTGTTGAAGTGGAAGATGTTTGTTGCCTTGCAACTAGTTCCACTGAGTCACAGCTGGTAACTGGTTCCACTGAATCAACCGTCTGGCTTCTTTTGTAACTCAGTTTTAAAATCTGGTGACAACTTTTGGTGTAATCATAAATGATTTCTCCCGCAGATGAACTCCAGCTTTAGGTGCTCTGTAACCCTCGGTCTGGGCTTTGGCATCTGCTCCTTGGTTACAGCAGTAATTCTCTCTGATGCTATACTGGGAAAACACCCGAGTATCTTAACAGTAAGCTGATTTGGACTGCGTTGGTCATAGGTAAATAAATGGATTTGGATGATTGGTGTATCTGTCACTCCTGCAATGAAAATGGCTGCTGTTTTGGTTAGCTTGGCTTCCAAATTGCAAGGAGCAAGAAGCCAAAATTGACATGTAGCCATTAACTCCTGCTTCATCCATGTGAATGCACATGAAGAGCATGTGCCATCCATTGGCCACAAAGTGATTCCAAGCTGATGTGTTGGCAGAGGAGGAATTCTTGAACTGTTTTCCATGCTGACCGTTGAGGTCCTGTGATGAACAAACGGGTCCCAAGGACATTGAGTTTGGAGGTGAAGAGAGAAACCTGAAGATGGAAGCAGAGGAGCAGCACGTAGGGAATAAAGCACTGAGTGGAGGGGTAAGAAATGAAAGGGTGTACTGTGGGAAACGGAGTGGGTTTGTTGTGCACTGGGCAACCCCAAGAGGTTTCAGTTAAGAGGAATTGGCTGTCCCCTTAGACAGCTTACCCCATCCCATGGCTTCCAGTCTGTAAAACAAGAACACTAATTCTTCCTGCCTTCCACTCACTGTTTATATCTCTCTTCTGTTCACGTGGCGAGGAGCATCTTCTGCTGCAGAGCCTGGCGGCTGGGTCCTGATCCTAGATGCTGCTTGCTCCAGAGCAGATCTTGCTGACTCTTAGAGAGCAGCCCATGCATCCTACACATATAGCTGGTACGAGTGAAACCATCTGTTGGCTGTAGTTTTGCATATATTCCTGTAAGCATGTGCTTACAGTGTTACAAAAGAGGAGCCAGAGCAACGAGAGCAGAAGGAAGGACGTTTATTTGAAATGTGCTGTTTGTACTATCAATGAAATAGAGGCATGCACATATGCAGGTACTGTATAAGTAGGTGTTTATTTAACTGATGTCCTTGATTTTATATGGGCGTTTTGCAAGGAGAAGGAATGGTTGATCTGAGGCAGTAAATTGGGCAGTTTGATTTCTTGGTTGTTCATAAAGGGAAATGTACTTTGTAGAAGTGAATTCCTAAGTATATGGCAAAGGAGGTTTTTAGTCTGAATCATTCCTTTGAGAGATTTTAAACATTTGCCTCCCACATGCTACAATAATTCTCTGAAAGCGGCTTCGTTGCATGATTTGAGAAGCTGCATTCTGGCGCCTGATGGTTTATGAGAAGTAAACACAATGGAGTGGTCTCGGATCATATAAATTCAGGATTTAACAGTAACAGGCAGGGCGGGGAGGGGGAGACCCACATGCAGCATCCCAGCACAACGTCTGCCCGAGAGAGCAGGGCTCTGCAGTGTTACTGAGTGCAGTGCAGCCCAGCCTCCTCCAGACCTCACATGGAGAGTACAAGCTTGCAGAAAAACAAATAGTTTTACAAGTGTCTGCCCTGATATGTTGCCAGCAGGCGGGAGCACTTTGGACATGCTCTGTGAGAGCAGCTCCATCTCTTCGTGAACTGCAAGCGTGGCATCAGCTTTCTTTACTTCTCAGTTTTTCTCCTGTGTTTATTTTAAGTAAGGGTGATTTTCACTCTCTTGTTTGCTTAGCTCCTCCCAGTGCAGTAAAACAGTTAAGATACACATGACAGAGCCCAGCACTGCCGAGAGCAGAGCATCCTGTGGTGGTGAGGACATCTCGAACACCATTGAGTTCAGCAGGCTGCATGCAGATTGCCTTCCAATGGTCTCTTAATTAGGGTGAATTCTGAACCCAGAGCCACACAATGGCACTCCTCTTTGCAGATCCAGCCAGGGCTGCTCTTCTTTGCAGCGGAGGTGGTGCTGTGGGCTGGCTGCCATACAAACACTGGGAAAGCTGGCACCCAGAGAGATTTGGGAGCTGGTATTGCTCCTTGCCTCCAGGTCACAATGGTCTTCCTCCTTCTTTTATGAGGGATAAGTGAGAATACAGCTTGTTTCCATTTCAGTGAGTTTTCAGTCCTCAATCACCTTAAAGTACACAATAAATGCAGCTATAAACGATGTATGGAAATTGCTCTGGTTACTTCTGGGCTGAAACGTGGTGGTTCCCCAGCTGCATGCCTCAGCGCAGTTGGACTGAATCAGCAGGGGAGCAAAGATTGCCTCATCACCACACGGGCAGACTTGGCAGGGCCGGCAGCTGTGCTGGAGTGCGGGTAGCACTCCCACACTCCTACAATGGGGAGTACGGTGCTGTGTGTGACCAAGGGTTTCCAGGAGCACGGGTTTACTTCTTGTCTTATGACTGGTTGCTTTTTCCAATTGCCTTTGAGTGTGATGCTGTTTTACAGCCCAGTACATCTGCCTCGTATTTCAGACACATTGCCCTGCAATGGCGAAGCCTTGCCAAATGGGCTCGAGTCTGCTGTAGGCTGTGGAGGAGATGGTGCATTCCAGCATGGTGGGAATATTGTGCTATAAATCTTTCTGCAGCTGTATATTTGCATAGAGTATTCTTGTACAAGATGTCTTTTGGTAGCTCAGCACGTGTGAAGTTCATTGGTCCTGGAAATCGTATAGCGAGCACCAGTACTTGCTAAAAATACTATTACCCAGTGAAATGAGGGATTGAAAGATGAGAAATGCACTTGTAAAAAAATAGGGAAAGAACAGAAGGAAGGAAAGAACACGGGGCTGTGCATAGAAAAGAGCAAGCCAGCATGCTTCTGACTTTACCAGTTTTTTACTCTTTGCTTAGTATCACGGGACTGAAATGCAAGGAATCACTCCGTTGTTCCTTGTCTTCTCAACATTTCTCTCTTTTGGGAGGGAAGAAATGTGATAGGTTCTTAGGTTGTCTGTGTGATTCCCCATATCTTAAGGTGTTGAGATTATTTATTTATTTATTTATTTTTGTAGTCATAAGTCTCAAGTTTGGTTTATTTATATTACATCTTCTGTAGCTCATTCTGGAGCGTGGTCACAGCCCTCATAATCTGAAGAAATACAATTTCAGTGAGGCTTTTGGTTTGCACCAGTCTCAGAAACTTCATGGAGAGGAGATCTGTTTCCTTAGAGCTTGCAGTTAAATCTGGAATTCTTGGTGTACGTGTGTGTGCACCAAGCTTGCTCTGCCTGCTCAGATCCTGTTCAGGTGTGCGAATCCTAGCTGCTCACGACCTTGGAGAGTCAAGTCTTTAGGCGACAGCAAACAAAACTGAAAATGAAAAGAGAAAGGAAATAATGATTTGACAGTCTGACAGCAGTACATCCCCTCTGGGTTTGTACAGGGCTGAATTATCTGTGCGTGCTGGTGGCTGGAAATGTGTTCGTGTTTGAATGTGCATGTAGCTGTAGTAAACATGCATGTATGTGGTATCTGTAATAAATATGCTCTGTGACTATTATGCATGTGTAAGGAAATAATCTTAAGAAGTCAACGCTTGGCAGCAGTTCAAATACAGGGCGGCAGTGACATATTTCTGATCTGGATGCAGCGACTCCGGCTGTATCTGGCTGCTCCCCAGCTCCTAACTGCTGCTTTCAAGTGTTACTGCAGTTACTTTGAGCTTGCAGAAAGCAGGAGACTCTTCCATGCCCTCCGAGCAAGAAAACAGAGAGCTTTGAAGCCTCTGGTCTGAGGAAGATTCCTCAAGTTAATTTTGTATGCAAGGAACCAGCTGCTGAGAATATAAATTTTGCAGATAAACACTGCTAAAGAGGGAGAGAAAACAGAAGACTGCTGAACTGCTCAAGTGCCCTTCATCTCTACTTTGCTAAATAAATTACTCCTACTCATTTTTTTTTCTTAAACAAAGCCAGATAAAGATACAAAGGGATTTGTGAAGTTAGACATCCTTTGCAAAAATTTGGTGTCTCAGTTTTGCCAGCAGATGAGCAGAAAATTTGTGTTTAATAGAAATCCTTTCTACTTTGGCTATGTCTATATTGCTTCTGGAAAGCTGAAGTCTATAAATCCAGCACTGGCATCAGAACTGCACTGGTGCAGAGCTCAGCCAAAGCTCTCTGGAAGCGCACCTGGGCAGCCAGCCTACGTTGAGCTGTGCATGGAGCTGGCCAGCTTGCTGCTGGTACCCCGACCAGCTGGGTAAAGCTGCCTGTGACAGCTTGTGAGAGCTGCGGTCTTCACTCACAAGTCCATCTATTCTCACACAAGGGGATCCAGCTGCCTTTTCCCAAAGAAATGCTGCCCCAGCTCTCTTATGCAAGTAATCTTCTAAGCTTGAATATTGCATAAAAAGAGATGATTACTAAATTCTTTGGGCTGGAATTGGTTGACCTCTTCAGCAATGGGCCCTTGAACTCGTTTCATATTGTACTGTCTCGTCACATAAAAACATTCCCTCTTTTTGATGTGCGCTCCAGTTTTGTCTCTGCAACAATAAATGCCTTTGCAGGCATTAAAGATGGGTTGTAAACGTTGTGCAGGAACAAGGCTGTGCTATGGACCGCTGCAGCAAGATCAGCTTGATCTGTGTTAGCAAAGTGATAAATGAAGCCTTGGTGGAAGAAAACAACTCGTTTCTGAGTTCTTCTAGTGAAAGTGCTCCATTGCCTCATTTGTTTCACAGTTCACCAGAATTGTTCTTATAGCCCTCGGCTGTTATCAGTTACGCCGGATAAGTGGCTTTCCACATCTCTTCCAACTTACCTACCACTCCAAAAGATGAATCTCTCTGTTTTTTTACTTCATGTTCAGTGGGATTCTTTAGCTGAATATTTTGAGATTTGTGAAAAAAAATAGAGCCCTGGAGCAGGCCAGCATCTCTTAGAGACTCATCTCTTAATTTTCACAACCCCATTTCAAATGCTAGTAAACTGCAATCGTTTTTTCCATGGATATTTGCAAACATTAATGAACTAACTCTCAGTCCCATATGCTTGAGACATCTTATCCCTTATATGGCTAGGCATCTGAGCTACTGATAGATCTGAGTAGAACAGTTGGAAGCGTAGCCCTGGTTTGCTATCACTGCCATGTGTCTTGGCTGCGGAAGAACTTCATCTCTCTTAACCTCTTTTCGGATGGAAAGAGATATTTTGTCCAGTAGCCAAAGGGAAATGCAAGCATCCTGGTGGAAAACAAGCTGTTTCAAAACCCTGGCTGCAAGCTACCCACACATCACAGTTGTCAGCCAGGCTGCACATGCATGGTTACAGGGAATAAAATAGAGAGGACCTTCTGTTCCTATTCAGAAAGGTCTCTACCCATTCACCTATACCAAAGGATCGTCGTCGGCTGCCAGTATTAATTTGTTCTCCTTTGTGGGTTTACAGCCAAAGGAAGGCAAAATCAGTCTAATTCTATCCAGCAGGGACACTTGCAGTGCAAATGCTAGCCCATATATTACAAAGCATTAAGGCAACCTGCTTTATATCACTTGGGGTAATTTTTGATTTTATTTATTCCTCTTTTTCTTTAATTAACCTCTGGGAAGAGAATCCAAAATATAAGTGTGGCGAAAAATCAAATACGAGAAACAAAGCCCTTTTTTAAAAAATTATTATTATTATTTTTTATTTTGACACTGTGCTTCCCTTGTAATAGCAGATTATTTAAAGAGGAGCCTGGAATAATCCAGTTTAAGCAGAGATCTCTCCTGAAGCCAAACTGTGTGTGGGTGTGCTCTTGTCAGGGCTCCCAGAAGAGGAGGGCAGGGAAGGCTGTTAGACCTTGCATGTTGCAGGAGATGTTGTTTATTCAGTAGCTGGCATTTTTCCTTGGCATGCCAATACGGAACCAGTGCTCTGGTGTATCAGGGAAGGGTGCATCCCATTGGGAAAATCCTTACATAACCTGAGTCCGTGCTTTTTTGTTGCCATAAAAGAAAAACCCAAGGAGACATAGCTGGAAGAGGTGCACACTGCAAAGGTCTTGCCCATGGGCTGGGAATGAGTCTCCATTCCTCTTCCTCTTATTTTTGATCCACCTTGTGCCCTGTTTGCTGCAGGTCCCAGCCTGAGATGTGGTGGTATGGCTTTGTGCCACTGGTGGGGGATTGTGTTGTAAGGGGTAGTCCCATCTTGTGACATTTGGAGCCTGGCTTGAAGCCACAATGCAGTCATAGAATCATAGTCCTGCTTGGTGCAGGCATAGCTCCTGTAGAACAGTCAATATGGGTCATAGCTTACTGTAACCTTTACAGAGAGTTACCCACATGCTCACGTTTCTCACAGTGTCTTTATGCATTTCAGCTTCTTAAAGTTCAGGAAGATAAACACATATATAAATCTTCGCATGATCTCACTTTTATAGTCTCCTCAAATAATGCTGTGGGTTTTTGGTATTTTTTTTCTCAGCATATTGCTCTTTGAAATTTCTATGGCAACACTGTAGCTAAAAATATGTTAAGTAATAGTAATTTAGGCATTAAAGGCAGGCCATTATGATCCTTAGAAAAAGAATTGAATAAATTGATGATTAGCTCTTGAAACAGCAGGGGAAATGAGCAAAAAGGGTAAGGTGCAATTCTGTTTCCACTGATGGATATGAATGTGCAAGCATTATCTTTGTTATATATCTGCGGGTTTGATTTTTAATTGTTTGTCGTGGCAATAATAGATGATTGCACGTTATTTATAGAAAACTGCATGCGCCCAAGTTCTACTCTGTGAAATCCATATTTGTACTGATTTGCAGTAAGGACCAGACCACTAATGATTAATTATATTCAGGAATACAAATTAAATTTCATATGATGATAAATAAATTAAAACTGAACATAGCATTCATTTTAAAACAAAAAAATGTCTAGTTAGAAATTCATTTCCTAAACCTAGGAGAATTACTGTAGACGATGAACAGGGCATGAAACCTCAGAGCCTGCGTAAATATTGATTGGTATGCCCAGGGTGTATTTCATATATTTACCCTCTGCTTCCCCTCTCCAAGGAGACCTTCCCCGGGTCAATTCTTTCCATCGATTTTGAGTCTGCCTACTCAGAAAATGATGCTGGTGCGAAGAGCACAAGAACAGCCATCGATTGCAAATACATTTTATGATACTCTGCTTCCATGTTTTAAAGTCGGAAAATTTATTAATGGCGGCAGCTTTCTGATTTTCCCTTTTAAACATCTCAATCAAAGCGATAGCACCTTGCAGATTCCTGGATGTTGTCACTCTCTGCAAAGCGATACCTATTTTTTTTTGCTTTCTCTTGTCCTTCCCCACAGACAGTGAAATCATTCCTCCTGACTGCCTGCGGCCCCGTTCCTTCACCGCCATCCGCCGGCCATCACTGCGGCGGGAGACAGAGGACACGCGCCTCTCGGTCAGCCTATGTGACCTCAACCTGCAGGAGGAGAGCTTCCACGTGACAGCCACCACCTGCCCCATCCCGCAGAACTCCCTCAACTCCCAGCACTCCCACCTCCTCCCCTCCCAGCTCGAGAGCGACCTCCGCTTCCACCACCTCCGGGGAGCCCACGTCAAAATCCTCGATGACCAAACTGTGGCCCGCCTGGAGCACGCCCGGGAGGAGAGGACTTTGGTTTTCACCAGCAGACCCCTTCGGATCAACGAGACCATTTTTGTCAAGATTAACAAGTCCAACACTGCGCGCACAGGGACGCTGTCCTACGGGGTGACGTCCTGCGACCCCAGCACCCTTAGGCCCAGCGACCTCCCCTATAACCCTGAGTCCTTGGTTGACCGAAAAGAGTTCTGGGCCGTATGCCGAGTCCTGGTGCCCCTCCAGAGTGGAGACATCCTGGGATTTATGGTGAATTCGGATGGCGAGCTGCACCTGAGTCACAACGGGGCCAGCACCGGCATGCAAGTCTGCGTGGACTCTTCGCAGCCCCTCTGGATGTTCTTTGGTTTACACGGTGCCGTCATGCAGATCCGTGTGCTGGGTAGGTCTCACCCCCACTTTTCTCAAAACATTGCACTCAGAACAGCAAGGTGGGATCTGTTGTGGGGAAAGGGGGAAGGAATGGTAAAGCTGATGTCTCCCTTCCTACTCTAGGATTGGGTACAATTTATTTATTTTTTTTAAGGGATAACATAGTAAAGGCATGTTCAGATAATGAATTAAACCTCAGAGACCTCCACTGAGTATAGATGAGTCACTGTGGACCTAGGCGAAGCAAGGATGAAGAAGAGGTGCTTTGTTCTGAGCTAATCTGGGGCATAGCCAGCAAGACAGATGACTGATCGCCTTTTCTGTGTGTTAGCTCTCTGACATAACTGATTCCCAAAAAGAGTGGTCCCCTTTCTTCCTCCAGGCTCATATGTGAGAGGTAGGCTGGAAAGCAGAGAGAGAACCATGTGCTTTGTAATCCCAGAGGTGCGCAGAGCATGGCGCTGAACAGTGCAACAGAGGAGGGATTTTGTGCTCCAGCTTTGATTAAGGCAGTATAGCCCACTCAGTGTGGTGGACATCTCAAGCTGGCCTCTTTCTCTTGATGTTTTTTACTCTACTTTTAAGCTCTGTTAGCCAAAACACTTTTTATTTAAATGCTGATGGTCACATTTGGAAAGTGTGGAGGGAAAGGCCTTGAAATAGCATTTGTTTAGGAACAAATTGACTGATCCTCTTTGTGTGTGTAGATACTGGAAAAGCATCTTCACAGGGCCATAGGCATAGGATGTGTTTGGCCTTGACTTTGGAACATAATATGGATCTGCTGGTGTCAGTGTCAGAAAGCAGACGATGATTTCTTAGAATGTGAAGTCCTTCTATAACTGGAAATTATCCTTTCTTGTTTATACTGTTATATCCATATAAATTTAAATATACTTATGATCTTTATTTTGGTTTCAAAGCCCCTCAAAAGCCCCTTTTACCCAACAGAAAAGAAAAAACCAACCAACTGAAACATAACCAGCACCTCTTTTCTTAGGATTTATGGGCAGTCTTTGAAGATAAATCGTGATGAGCACACACATATGTCTGCAGGGTCCAGTTCACAGTCTGAACTGCCCTAAATGATTTGCTTAAAGTTGACCATAGGCCTATGCTTGTGAGTGTTTTTTGGCCATTAACAGATCACAGATGACAAATGTAATACTACAGTTTATTTCCAGGAACCCAAGACTCAATCCCTGATAATTCAACCTGATGATATTTGTTGCGGATACAGTATGTAATCCATGACTAGCTCTGCTCTCCACCAACACATCACTGTTATAATGGTAGGTGAAGTCAAACAGACCCCAGTCAAAGTAGGAAGATTAAATGCTTCTGTATGTGTAAGAAGGAAGCTTGCTCAGGTCATTGAGCTGCTGGTCAGACTAGTAATCAACTTGTACTTCCTTTCATATGAGATCACTAATGTGATCCATTTTCCATTGACAATCTGCTGAGCTGGAAAAATCCTTTCTACCTGTACTTGTTTGCACATAACAGACTTTTCCTGACTTCTGTCACGGGAGGAGAAGCTGAAAATAGGATATTGTTCTTATGTGGAATGTAAATGAAGAGAACTGAACTTGTTGACCTCACTTTGCTCAGTGAAAGGATAGGACCCCACAGGGTGCACAGCTTTAGCCACATCAGCTTGGTCAGCAAGCTGCTGTTTCCCAGTTAACAGCTATAGAACTGGAGTTTACCAATAACCTTTAACAAGTGTTAAAATACAAATCAAGTTTTTCAGGCCTATTTTTCCAGTGTAATAATGCTGGAAGCGGTACATTGCCAGTATCAGTATAGTGCTGCTGCACTCATGCTGTCCCAACACTGTGTATCTCCGTACCTGCAGTAATTATGTAGATCATCAATATCCTGAGAAAAGGTGCAGAAAATAACAAGCTACCATCTCTAGCTTTTGCAATGCTATTAGGGAGGTGATGTGCACTGTTTGCACTGCTGTGGAACAGATTATGGCACTTGCCATAATATATGTCATTATGATATTAGAAAATGTAAGAGGAATATAAAGTATTCATCTTTCTAATGACAAGCTCCATCTCCAGAATGCAAACAAGAGTAATTTTGTGTGATCTGTCTTTCGTAGTTTGATTTTTATCTCAAAGGAGAAGACATGTTTATAGTCATCTTTTCTAGCTTTAATGGAAAACGTGAAGTTCCATATCCTTGAAAGAAATGAGACAGAAATACTGCAAGAGGCATAATTGTACTAAACCTATCTGAAATAGCAGATGTCATTCTTATTCTGGGGGCATGCCATTATTAGAGCAATCAAAGCAGTGCTATGCAGCGTTAAAGGAATGTCAGACATAGAGCAGTGTAAAATATAGCAAATGAAAATTGCTGTTTCTGCTTCCTCTCTATCTTTTCTGCTTTTCTGGGGAGGATGGAGAAGGTGGAAAGCACCACCACCACCACTCCTGCAGCTTTTTGTTTTTTTTGTATTTTTGTCCTTTTTCTTTTTGTCACCCTACCATGGAGAAAAGAAATGAAACCCGACTACTGCTATAACAGAGTGAGAGACCACAGTCATCTGTAGTGGGAGGTGGAAGGATGTCAGTTTGGTGCAAAGAAAATGTTAAAAGGCAGTTTGACCACATGGAGGGAAGATAAATGGAAGAGGAGGGCAATTTAAGATAGCAGATAATAGTATAAGAAATATCAAGCTCCTCGCAAATGAAGAGACACAAATTTAAAGTAGATGTAAGTGAGGGTAATTAATGACAGGAACCAACAGTTGAGGGAGGCAGTAGATCTTTTTGTCAGGATTGGAAACCTGTCTAAATATTTCATTTGCAAAGTGCTGGTCTCGCTTCAGAAATTCTATGGTTATATATGTAGGACACCCAAAGCAAAACCCAAAACTTTAGGCATGTAGAAATGAAACAGATTTTGCACATCCTTTAGGAATTCCATTTGTTCTGGTTTAGGTTCTTTTTTTTTTTTCAGGCATCATTTCTATACGGTAGACAAAACCAGCCTATTAAATTTGATTTACTCTTTTTAGCTTTTGCTGGTAAACATTTCAGCTCTCGCGCAGTTTTGGCGACAGCTTTGAAGAGCTGAAATGAACCAGCCTGGACACACTGGTCTGGTTTTGGTGGTGTAATTCGTTTATGAAGTTAAACTGATCGACCCCATAAGGTTTTACAGTGTATGACTCATGTCTGGAGGAGCTATCACAGCAACGAGTTTATATATTTAGCATTTGGGGAGCCAAATGGTTGGGGATACTTTTTCATTTGCTTGTGTCTCAGAGTGAATCACCAGTATGTGAAACATCCTTCATCTCCTTTGTATTGTTTTTGTATGTGTCTGTCTGTGTGTGGTTTCCCATGTGAATTTCATCCTTTCCAGTTATATGGAAGTTCTCTTTTGAGCGATGAAATAACATGTTCCATCAGCAGTCATAGTGGTGAAGCTGAGTTGCCACCTTATCTGTGTCCTTTCTGTCTGTGTGCCTCAATAACTCCAGCCCCACCACAACAGCTGCCCAATACTGCAGCTCCCTGGATGTCTCCTTGTGCAGGCTGAGAGCCTGTATTTGGTATGTGTAGATCTGTGCTTATATCCATGCTGGTAAATGCAGCTGTGTGTGGGCTAAGCTGTCCTGCCTCCTGCGCTGTGGGCGTTGAGATGGAGCTCATACATAGCCGCCCATTGCAAGATATTTAGAAATTAATTGCTGCTGAAGTTTCCATCTTCTTTTCAGACTTTCTAAATTTGGTCAGTGGGATCAAAACGGAAGGGGCAGGGGGGGAGAGCCGACCATGGACTACTGATGGAACAACTGATGGATCCTTGGTTCCTCGGGATTCCCTGCAGCAGCAGTTGGCAAAGGACCAAAACGGGAGTAAGGGGGCTCAGGAGGATACTGCAGAGATAGTGTGAAAAATGAGTGAAGAGGGTTACTAATTGATGCCTCCTGGAAAGTAGTCCACTTGTACTAATGCCTCTTCATAAACTCTCCTCTTGTGTGTGGTTTTATCTTTCCTTGCAAGCAGCTTTTGGTTTGGTTCTAGTGCTGTGTAGATCTCTCCATTCCTGCCAGTTTTCTGCTTATTGTTTTGAAGGAGAATTAGCACAAAGGGAAGCTGTTGTGTTAGAGTGGACCAGGGTGCTTTACAGCTTGTCTCTAGGAAAACTGCATGCTCACAGAGTTGTATGCTGTGAAATATTTGTCTTCTGTGGTCCGTGTCAGCAGTGTCAGAGTTAATACCTGCTTGTGGCTTTTGCCATTCAGCACATAAACCCAAGCTTTGCATGGGCAAGTCAAAGATCACTACCCTGTGTACTGAGCTATCAGCCAGCATCTGGTAGAGGCTGGGTAGAGCAAGCAGACCTCCTCTAAGTGACAGCCACAGGGCCTGCCAATGCCTCACCCTGTCTACACTTCCCTCCGTAACAGGGAAGGTGATTATCACAGCTGGGATAATAAGCTGTTCCTGATGCAATGAGGTGTTCATAACAAGTGATGTATAGATCTCCCTTATCTCATAATGTTTCTTTGTTTGCCTGCAGTGAATGTACAGGATACAGGATCATATACCAGCTTCCTTGAATTACTGCTCATGTCAGGAGATAAAATCTGCCTATTCTTTGAACTAACACTGGCAAAAGTTAGTTATTCTGGCTACCGAGAGAATGACACAGCAGACTAAACTCTTTCTTTTCCTTCTTTGTCAAATGACTTTTCATCCAGCTGCGTGTCCCATAGAAATTCAGAGCAGTGCTGGCTGAGGAAAGTGGAAATATTTATCTCCTGCGTGTATCTGCCACCCTATTTAGACATGTCCCTCCTGGTGGAGCGCAGAGCTTGGAGGAGCTGGATTAGGCAGTGGTTTCCCTTTTGCTCACAGAACCACTTTTTTTGTGGTCTCCCAGTTACCCTGAGCCCAATGGCCTATGTGAGATGGAGCAGAAAAGGCACATTTTATGAACAAACAGGAGCCTTTCTGGTCAGAGTAATTAATACCTGTGCTCTTTTAGAGGGGTTTTCACTTTCTTAAGCAAAGTGAAAGCTCCAATCCTCCTTTTTCATGCATCTTGTCTACTTAATCCAGGCTCCTTTTTTGACCTCTTGTTGATCCAAGCATCTGTCTGGGTGCTTTGCTGGGCTAGACTGTGAGATGGAGCCCCTTAGAGGCTCTTTCACTTCAGTTCAGCTAGATGCTCATTGCATGGTGACCATGCCTAGGGGACTTTTCAGGATAAGTGCTGAATAACTGCTGAACTTCACCCTTCGGGTCAGAAAAGACAACAGCTGGCTTGTACATTTGCCGTGTGCTCTTTGCCTTCAGACAGCACACTGGGCTGTACTGTTCGGAGCTTTCATTTTTCCTTCTTAACTGCACTGTGGGTAATGGATGTGCTGGTGCCCTGCTGCCCTTCTGGACGCAGCAAACAACAGCGTTCCAGTGAAGCCATAAAGCACGCTCCATTTCTGATCCACGGGAGAGTCTGAACTCTTGTTCTCTGTGTGATTTGGATCTAACTTTTACTTTCCCAAACTGTGGTTAACTCTGATACCCATTTATAAACATAGGTCTTATGGTTTTGCATGCAGAATCTGCCAGGCTGCATTATGATCTATTTCTGGACATTTCCGTAGCATAATGCAAAATTCCGTGTGTTTTCATGGGCTTGCAAAGAACAAATTGTAGTATTGTTCTGCTCAGAAATGTAGTATTGTTCTGTTCAGAATTAAAATCACCCAGGCAATACTGAATGCAAAAACAACCACGGATCATCAACCGATGTTGGTCACCTGAGAGGTAGGGATGCACTGCAGGCTCTGAGAGCATGGCTGGCCATGAACATTGAGCCCAAGGGGAAGGAAGCTCTGGTTTCTGGTAAATGCTGTATTGTTCCCATCGCCGTGGGAACATAACAACTGGCTGTGTAAATATACGTGTTTTATAGCATTCAAAAGTGATGGATATGATTACATCCTTCCCTAGCATTATTGTTGATCTTTAACTACCATGTGCCCAGGCAACTGCAGGTGCTTTGTTCCTTTGTTTCAGTATGATGTATTTAAAACTCCCTCTTGGGCAAGACCTGGGTGACCCCATGGGACAGAATAGCTCTCCTGCAGCCTTGGCAGGAGGCAAGAAAATGTGATAATGTGCATAAATTTATATGGCTGCTCTTTGGAACGGAGCATGCTGCGGCGGGAGCTGTCATTTTAGCATTGAGACAATCACACTGAAACTGTGTTTGGTATTTGCAACTCTCTCTATAGTTGACAGAGCATTTGCATTAGTGAAAGCCAGTTACTGAAATAAAATCTGGAAGGATTTAGTCATTGCAAAGCTTGTCTTGCTAAGACTCAACCCTTCATGGATGTACCACTGAAGAAATAACTAAGGTTTCTGGTACTGGTATCAGGAGGTGTTTGTCTGACATCTGCCTGGTGAATACTGAAAGAAACTGTCTTTCTGGGAAAAGGTGGGGGAAGAACCCCCAGACACTTTGTTTGCCAATAGATTGCAAGGCCAAGAGAAGGCACATTAATGTACAGTTCCAGGTTCCCCGGTTCCCCACTGCATCTTTGGTATTGGCTTTTTCTTCCTGTAATACACAGAATAGCTTTGGAATTCCACCAAATTCTGTGCTCTCTAATAGATAAAAGTATGTATCTACTTTTTTTTTTTTTTTTTTTTTTTTTTTTTTCCCCTGTAATGGAAGGATGAATAGAGCATTAAATAATTTGGGAAAGTTCTATGCAGTCTACATCCACGAGCAAAAAACATGAGATTTTCCATTAAAAAACGCCAAGGACAGAAACCGAGATCTCAGTCCTACTGGAGTCTTGCGCATGATTGTTTACCAAGGGTGGTCATGTAACAAGGGGTCACTATGAAGCCAAAGATCTGTGGCAGATAAGATTAAGTGCAGCTGAGGCACTTCACAGGGTTGCTCTAGTAACTTCTGTAAGATGACAGCTAACTCACACTACAGGAGCACAAGTGTTACGGGACAGACCCCCATAGTGAGATGTTCACATGAGCTCAGTACACACAATTAAGCCAGATTTTTCAAAGAGCCTTGATACCACCAAGATAACAAAATCCATGGCCCTGACACATGCAAAGTGTTATATGTGAGAATGTATACTGAAGTGGTTTTGAGATAGGGAAATTATTTTAGCAGACGGGCTTAAAAATCTGATTCCTAGCAAATGGAAATCAAATTAGGAGTTTTGTAAGACAGAATGGGACTGTCAGGTGCCCAGTGCTCACTGGGCTAAAACGTATGAGAAGTGCACATCTCTCTTGAGCACCTTTCAAAGTGCCAGCTGAAGGCTGCAGCCAGATTTTAGTATCTAATCAAGTCATTTCCACTGTGTGCTGGGAGCACTGGAACCAGTGTATGGATGAAACAACATTGAAAATCAATACGCTTCTGAAATAGTCATTAAGAGTCTAGACAGGTTGCCATTTACCTTTCATTGGCTGATAGATGTTTTTCATAACTGGTTCACTGACTGATAGATATTGGATGGCGTTCACTATGTTGTCATTATTTGAGTCACACGAATAGAAGGCCCTCTCCTTCTGTTGCTTCTCTAAGAGATGGATGCCAGATGAAGGAATGTGTTATGAACACCTTAAAAAGGTGAAGATTTAATTGCATCCGAGTAAACGCCCCTAAGCACATTCAGAAGGGGAATACAGACAGCACATTGCTCCTACCCACCTCGTGTTGTCGTCGTGGTTGTTGTATGATGTTCTCTCTGGGCCCACACAGTAAGAAGGTCAACATAATCACTTTGCTATGAGGAAGAAATATAGAAATAATGTTTTTATAAACGAGTTAAGGAGGGTGTGTTAACTGACAATTTTCATGTATTTTTAGAGAATATGGCCATTGTATCTGGCCTGTTTAACAACTTAAAAGCTTTCCCCAGACAGCTGCCTTCAAGAGATGAGCAAAAGAATGTCTCTTTTAAAAGTGGTGACAGCCCCAGGGGATATCCCCTGAGAGTGGAATGCAGTGTTCTGGGAAACCACCCTGTTCACCACAATAGACATGAGGAACCAAAAGCATCTCTGAGGACTACAGCTGCTGTGTTTTGGTCACAGCTAATACCTATAAAAGGGCAATTGTGGATATAGATAACTGCTCTCACAAAAATCATAAATGCTGGATGGGATCCCAAGAGATTACCTACCTCACCTTCTTGTTCTTAAAGAGCTCTAGTGATGGAGATGCCATAATCTTTCTAGGAAGTCTGATTGCTTTATAATGCTTTGCTATCTATATGATGCGTAACTTGAATGCCATAGGATTCTAAACCCATGATTTCTTGTCTTTCGTGAGCTTTCACGGAGAACAGATTGTTTCTGCCCTCGTTCTAGCAGCCTATGAAAACTGTTATTGTCTTGAAATCATACAACATTTTAGGTTGGAAGGGACCCCTGGGAGTTATCTAATCCAGCGTCCTGCTCATAGCAGGGCTAACTTCCAAGTGAGCACAAGACTCACCAGTTGAGTTTTGAGTATTTCCAGGAACAGAGGTACCAGTGTGCCTTCAGGCCCCTGCTCCAGCGCTTACCTGCCCTTGGTTGAGCCTGGATTGATGTGACCTTTTCATAACAAGATGGCATTGTTGATTTATTGTTATCTGGTGACCTCCAGCAATCCCCAGGCCTTTTTCTGCAAGACAGCTGCATTTCTAATTGAACGGTCCAGTTCCCTGCCCTGTGTTTTGGTAGTTGATTATCTCTGCTTAAGTACTGTGTTTTGCATTTGAGCCAATTGAATACCATCCTTTTTTTCTGCTGACCCTAGTTCTGGTTGGCAAGACCTTTTTTAATTACAAACTGCTAACATACTAGCAGCCTTTCCCTGCACAACGCTGTGTATTCTATGGTCATGCTCTCTTCCACTAAAAATATGGTACTCTCTTTCCTTTTGTGGGTGGACACACAGATTCACTTAATACATCCCTCATGGAGCAGTGACATAGGATTGCAGAGAAAGAGGCTGCATTGGATTTTCCTAATGCTAGTGCTGCAAAGATAAAACGGCAAATGGAATTGATTCAAAACCTGTTTAAAGGTGATTCTAGCATATTCAGCATGTTTGGGATCAAGCACGAGGCAAGTTAGGAGCAGAGAAAAGGTATCTGGGAGCTTTACAGTATGTTTTAAAATCAGTATTGAAACTGATTTATTTACAATTTATTTTCCTCTAATCATGGTTTGAAAGCTTTTGGTGGGAGCTCTGTGCACACAATGAGCCTGTTTGGCCTTGAGCGCACGAATCTGGTTTTAGTTAAACCAAGCTGGCCATGCTCATTCCACCCGGCACATGATGTCATTCCGTGCTCCTTGTCACGCTGTCTGCACACCATCCAGCAATATGTTAACAGTGTGAGTAACGTGTCTTATGTTGATTATTCTGTCACCAAGGGAAAAGCGTGTCTTGTCTGGTAGGGAACTTGGATTGTTTTAAACAAAGCTCTACACTTATGCTGGAGAAAAGTCAAGAACTGCGCCTTGCATTAGGAGAAAGCTGGGAAGGTGTGTGCTGGCCTTGGGACTTGGGCAGGGCCGTTTTGGGACTCAGACCAGCCACTCAGCCTGCAGTTCCTGCGCTGATGAGCTCTCCTCACCCAGCAGAAGGGCCATTTGCACTGCTGCCAGCACACTCCATCAGCTCGTATCTGTGACACTCGGGGCACCTCCAAATTCTCCTATCAGCCTAGGAAAAAGTGCTCTTAATAGGCTTTATTTTGCTCTTAGTGAACTGACCACGTTGGTGTTAGAGATGCAATGTACCATGTGCCAGCTGAATGGAAGAAATGTCTCCAGGCTGCAGAGAGAAGAGGGAAGGCTTGAAAAAATTGTTCAGCTGTTCAGTGCTGGCGTTTGTTCCGTGTGCAGTGAAGGAGCTGAAATCCGTGCTCCTGCTGGGCCTGTTTACAGCGTGTTACCCACAGGGCAAGTTTTCTGCTACGGTCATCTGTCAGATTGGCGGGGAAGAGTCATTGCTAGTGGCTCTCATTAGAGGCTGCATCATTCTCTTTGCATATTTACCGTGATGAGCTTCAGCCTCAGCTCCCATCTGTGTATTAACAGAAGTGATTCTCCACAGCATCTCAAGTGGGAGAGCCCCAGAGCCTTTTACAGAGGTTAATTGATTGTGCCTGTAAGAAGGCGTTCCTTGTTTGAAGAAGGGTGAAACTGAGGGTCTGAAGGCTGAAGCACATTGCTTATTTTCCCATATGCAGACTTCAGAGCAGATTTCAACCCAAACTTGCTCCCCCTGCTCCCTATACAACACTTGAACTGCTCAATCTTAATCTGCTACAAAGGACAGGGGAATGTGTCACGTGCTGCTGCTGCACTCATGCTTTTTTGCACAATCCAGAGTTGACACTTGGAGTCCCCGCTTCCTGAGTTTGGTCCTCATTGGCTTGATAGTTCCCTGCAACAAGGAACAGCAGGACCTTTGCATGGGGTCTACTGGATGTCCCTGGCCTCCTGCTGCTGCTTTTTCTCTGGAGAATAGCCTCCAGCTCATCAAGGACACCGCAGATCCCAACCCTCTGTCTCTCTTGGCTCCTTATATGGTAACATGAAGAAGTCTTTGCATTTTAGCTCTGACTCCCAGCCTACAACACGAAACTTTAAAACTGCAGGGAAGCTAATTCTTACCACCAAGAAACCCTACCTTGTACATGTGTGTGCCACCGCCTCACTGCTGCCATACTGAAGCCCAGGCTGCATCATTAACAATGAACCAAACCTTTTCAGCAACCAGAATTTTAAGCATTCCCATTTTTCCTTCTGCCCTAATTCAGTTTTTAACCAGATTTCTGTCCTCACCTGCTATCCCCTCCTCTTACCCTAAGTCACCCTACAAAAAAGGCAGGGCAATGAATGGAGCTAAGTTTTCATGATTACCAAACACTTGAATCTGTCTTTAGGAAGTCCTTGAGCAACTTAGCATGAATTTATGAGAGCCTGGGATATATTTTACTCTGTGTTAGCGCAGAGTGCTTTGACAAGGTGATATATTCTTATGCTGGAGTCCAGCCCACCCTTCTGCAGGCTTTGTCCTTTACTGGCCACAAGCCCATCTCTGGGTATAGTGCTGCGCACACGTAGGAGTTTGAGACCATGGGGAAAGGAACTAAAGATTTAAGACAAAGGGCAGAAGCAAAGGGTTATGGTGGTTAAACCAGGTAGTTTCAGGGACTGTGGAAGCCTCTTGTCTTATGCCAGCTGCTAGCATTTGAAAAGGTGTGAAAGGTCTTTGTTTGTTTGTTTTTCCCCGTAGATTTCAATCTGATGAGACATGAGAGCTGGTCAGCTTTGAGAGTTGCACCCCTGCCACTTATCCTTAGGGCCTCGTCAGACTCAAGTTTTTAAAAGTAATTGTGGCTTTGTTTTCTCATGGTGCAGGTTCCACCATACTGGCCGAGCGGCTGGGGCCATCCACACCGAGCTCACCCACATCAACGCCCAATTCCCCCAATGTCCTCTGCAGTGGTGTTTCTGACCCCATACTGTCTACATGTGGCTCTGGCCCACTCTGCAGCTCCATCAGTGGTAAGTGTGGTGAGATTTCTCCCTTCTCCTCTCCTCTTGCCTCCCTTCACAGTCTTGTGGTTGTCTCCCAGAATGGATTTAAAAACACGGTAATGAACGGAGGCTCTTGTCAGCTCCCTTGGGGAGGAAGGGTGAGCCTCTGCAGTCTATTTTCGGTCTGACTTACGTGGAAGCTACTGAGATGCCTAGACAACAATATTTCTCCAACCCTTTTCATCACGAAAGGTCCCAGAGGACTCAGCAAAGTTTCTGTTTTGTGCACTGGTCCTGTGACGCACAGTGGAGCACTCTGTGGCAGTGGTGTTGCACTGAGTTAGGCTGGCGCTACACATATGCCTAACTCCCCCCCTTCCTTCTCCACACACCTACCGTACCCCCTTCAGAAAAAGGCAGTATCAATATTTCTAATATTCCAGTGAGATTTAGATAAATGGAGTACAAATGACAGGATGTTTTGCAGCATTTCTAGAATGCCAAGGATCTACATGATCCCAAGGCTGTGTAATTTACCAAGTCTTGTCACTGTTGTCCTAACCAAGGTGTTTTTTCTCTGATGGTACCGTTTGAATGTTTTGGGGCAAATAGAAATTCTCTCATTATCTTGCCACCTCATCTGGCTTCACAGGGAGTCTTCACCACATTTATGTTGCGAGCATAATTACTGCAACCCTTGTGGCTCTTGCAGCAATGTGCCTGCTATGAGCTAAATGCTGCCCATGCTAGCACCACCCCACCCCTGTCCTGGAGGGCCCACATGGAGGGATTTGTCGCCAGGCACTGTAGACCCACATCCCTAGATCAGCCTTAGAGATGAAGCACTGCTTGTCTTGGGAGCTGCTGCCACCATGTGCCACCTGACCTCCTCCTTTTCAAAGCAGATGGTTCGCTCCACCCCTTTTCATTTTTTCCTCCTTCGTTAATGTTTAGACAGGTTTGAAAATGTGAAACTGCTCTTTGTCCCAAATGCTCGGGAAACAGCTGTTCTTGGTTTGTTCTTTGTGGGTGGCAGATCACAAAGAACCTAAAGATTGCTAAAGACAGATGCTACCTCATTGCTGTACCAAGTCTTGGCATGCAAACCAAGGCTCAGTGACCAGCAGATGGCAGGAAGGAGCCCTGATCCTGGAGGACAGCCGAACCGTGACATGCTGCAAGGGCACGGTTCCTCTCTCTGCTGCTGGCTCCGGGGCAATTACTCTGGATGCTGTATGGGAACTGTTGAGTCATGGCCTGAACCACTGATTGATCACCTGAGGCAAGGACTGGGTCAGCTGTGGGAACACAGGTGAAGGCAATTCACCTGTGTGACTGGAAGGGATGGAACCTGGTTCCACCCTAGGCCCCATTTAAGGGCTGACTAACACTGGGGAAGGATCTCTTTCTGGAGATCCCTCCTTTGTGGAGCTTTTCATCATGAGCCTAAATCTTCAGCTACAGGTGAGCATTCCTTCTCTGTTTGTTCCTTTGCTATCTCACTGAGGTACTCTTTCCAACTGTACTTTGTTGACTGTACAGATGTCAAGAAGCCTTTTAAGCAGCATAAGTGACCGTGTTCTTTGTCTTTCAGGCACAGCTCCCAACTCTCCTGTCAGCTTGCCTGAGTCGCCCATCTCTCCATCCGTCTCAGGGCCCTGGGGAGATGAATGTACCATCTGCTATGAGAACATGGTAGACACAGTCATTTACTCCTGTGGACACATGTGTCTCTGCTATTCATGTGGGCTGAAGCTCAAGAAGATGGCCAACGCTTGCTGTCCTATTTGCAGACGGGCCATCAAAGATATCATCAAAACATACCGCAGCACTTAGAGCAACAGCAGCTGCTGTGATGGGACTAGGGAGTTGGAGAGGTGGCTGTGAAATATCACAGATCTTGGTCTCTATTCATCACCTGGGGATTTGAAAACCATCACCCACCACCACTTGTGATCCCCCTCTTCCATGGACAAGAGATGAGACCAGCTTAGATGCTACTCTTCTACTCTCCTGGGGCTGAACTCCAGTGCATCAGGGAAATCACCATGGACTGCTCCCCCCCCCCTATGGATTTTAAACTTTCTCTCAAAACAAACAAATAACAAAAAAAAACAGCTGGAGCAACCATCCCTTTTCTACATCACGCACAGAGGAGGGGAGTCCACAATGTTTAGCATGGACAGCAAGAGATAAAAGGTTCAGTGCTGCACCTCTCCTTCTGGAGCCATCCTGTGTGCGAAGGACACCTTGGTGGAAGGGGAGAAACAAGCAGCGTGTTTTGATTTACAACTAGCCTGACCATAGGAAGCCCCTTAAAAAGTATGGTGTGAGGCAAGCATAGACCCGGCAGGGAGTACATCTGCAATGGAAATGCAGGAGCAACTGGGACTTTTAAAGAAAACCCTTTCTGTTGTCCACCATGGCAGCACCTCCAGGGGACCACCACCATGGCTGTCTTGCTGCCTCCTTGCAGTTCCTCATCAGAGGTGTTCATGATGGGTTTGGCAGTGAACACTGGACTCTCTCCCTCCCAGCAGCGTCCAGCCACCTCCTGGCACCATCCTGTTGCATGACAAGCATCTCTCACACCCTGCCACCACTGAGTTGCTGTGGCTTGTCCTGAATGGTCTTCACACAGCACAAAGAATCCAGCAGCATCTCTGCCTCTGGCCTGCAGGAGGGGAAAGATGCACCTCCCTCACCTTTCCTCCCCTTGTCATCCAGACAGCACTTATGAGGGAGAATAGAAAAATGAAGAAAAAAAAAACCAATCCAAAAATACAAAAAAAAAAACAAAAAAACAAAAAAACCCAACCCCACTGGGGAAGAATGTATAAACCCACATGTCTGCGGGTCTCATTTACTGGTAACTTTATCACTGTGCTTTAAGACAAAAACAGCCAGCCAGGTGGTACTTTTAGCCCTTTACAGCCAGCCCGCAGGCAGGACGTGGCTGACCTTACGTGTTAGAGAGGGGAAGAAGAAAATAATTATAGCTTGAGGGGTTTGATTTATTTGAATAGCCCCCTTGCCCTCGCTGGGAACCCCACTGTCCCTATAGTGGGTGCCATGATGACCGTGGTACTGTCACAGCTGCTGGCCTAGCCCAGGGCTGCAGGGCCTTGGGTCTTGCTCTACTACAGCAGGTGCTCCCCAGCTGTCCTGTGGCCCCATCCTGGTGCCTCTGGGAGGAAGAAACAGCACTAGGCCCTAAGGGGTGGTCAGGACTGGGGTGTGGTTGCAGCCTTCGCTCTGCCTTGTTGCCACCAGGCCAGGGAATGCCATGGAGCTGCCCTCTTCCTGCTGAGCCATTTGCTATTGTGGCCACCACAGGTGTGGTGGGTGAAGGTTCTGGAAAACATGGCCTCACCCTGACCCCTCAAGGAAATCAAAGGAGATGCTAAGAGCTGGAGAGTGCTTTGTAAAGCCTTTCTCTAAAGGCACCGCCATTGCTGCAGCCTCCTGCTGGGGCCTGCAGCCACCCCCAGCCTGCCTGGCGGGCACTCGGTAACTTGAACACTGATCTTCTGGTTACAGGGATTTATGCCATTTCTTTGCATACCTCTCACATCCACCCCTAACCCAGGGGCCCCTGCTTGGACAGGGATGGGAGGAAGCGGTCACGGCCTCCATGCCAGGAGCACAGTCAGTGTGTAGGCACAGAGCCAGCCTCCAGGACCAGCAGAGGTGGGGAATCTGTGTCAGTGCTTAAACACACCCCAAAATTTCAGAGAAGAGGAACCCAAGAGGTAGGAATGTGTCTGTGAATCCGTGGATGTGGGGAAATGTGCAATAAGCAGCCTCCCAGGCCTTCACCACGCCAGTGGGACCAGTTCCCTCCCACACAGGGCAAGCCAATGGGTATATTTTTTTTTTTTTCAAGAAACTCCATCCACAGGTACCAGTGCAGTGGTGTGAATTCCCTTTTCACCTTTTGAATTCAGAGTGTTTTAATATATTAACTGTGTTCATTTTACTGTGGACCAAAGTCTAGAAGATGATAGCAGAAACCGAAAGCTCCCCCAGCATCTGAGCTCAAAATTTGGGGTTCAGTCCTGCTCCCAGCATCAGCTGGCTCCGGTTCTGAGCAGGGAGGAGAGCAAGGCTCTCTGTAGGGAGAAAAAAAACAGCAAAACCAGTAACAGCAACAGTCCTAACCTTTAGTTTTGTTTGAATTGTGTAGGCTCCCACGTACCTCTGTGTTCTTGTGTCATTTGCATTTCATTGCTTTACTTTAAGATGTTTTGTGTTCTGTTTGAAGAGAAGAATAACTCATTGTGAAAAATTGGATAACTGTGATTGTGAATAAAGCTGATTTAGGTATCCTGCAGCACTGCGACCAGCTGAGTATTTGCCATTTCCACAAGTGTGGCAAAATGCGATGGGCAGGGCAGAAGCAAGAGGTTGAGGTAAGCAGTGGTGGCATGGAAGCTGCTTCCTTGGGGTGAGCCGGGGGGAGAACACTCAGACTTTCCTTCAGTGCTGAAGGATGAGATGGTGTTTAGAGCTGGAAGATGATGATGAATGGGCCCTTGCTGGGCTTCATATCTACCTAAGCGATAAAAGAAGACACAAAATTAAAAGTGAGGACTAAGGGCATTCCTGCAGCTCATAGCCATGCTCCTGAACATCATCTCTGGTGCGACAAGCCAAGTCTGAGTATGCCTGTGCTGTAACTCCAAGCACTGTGCCCAGCTTCTGCTTTCCCAGGGACAGGAGGACCTCTAGTGGGTCTCAGAAGCCCTTTTCGTTCACGGTGCAGCCACGGGACATCCCCTTAAGGTGGGAGCTGCACAGCAGACCACCACTAGAAACTGGGGACACTGACTTTGCCAGACAGCCCCTGCCAGGTGCGCTGAGCCCAAGTACTGCTGCGTCTTAGGACAAATGAGCAAAACCCAAACCTTCCCCGTCCTCGGTGTCAACGAGAGGAACCAAGGCAGGTAGGTACTGTGCCGGCCTTGGCCCACGGTCGCTCTGGGGAGGGATGAGGAAGAGGGAAGGGATGTTCCAAATTGGTCCAGGAGGGCAGAGCCGGTCCTCCATCGCCACCTGGTGCTCTGCCCCGGCACGGCACGCTCTGCCTCCAGCGGGCTTCAGTATTGTTATTTTTCAAAACGCGTGCGTCTGGGTGCAGGGTAGCTCTGATGGTGGAGCGTGGAGAAAAATGAGGCGCAAAGAGAACAATTAACAGTGGGTTAATAACACACATGGGTGTACATGTACATGTAATATGTTGATCGTATGCTAGAAAAAAACTCAACCCTAAGGTTCACTCTACACACAAGAGAAGAAGACGACAGTTCCCTGGCACACTCCTTGCTCAGGTTTGTGCCTAGAAGCGCCTGGGACTGCGTGCAGCCTCATACCTAATTTCTTAAAGCCTTCAGAGAGCTGGGATGGCTGAGCAGGAGCCTTTGGCAACCACCTATCTATGTGCCAACATGGGTGTGGTGAGCAAACACTGTGCCTCTGCTGAGAGCTGCTCCATCTCCAGTGGCATAATTTCACAGAATCCTAGAATTTTTTGAGTTGGAAGGGACACATGAAGGCCATCTGGTCCCACTCCCCTGCAGTGAACAGGGACATCTACAGCACCATCGGGTGCTCAGAGCCCTATCCTCCCTGACCTTGGGTGTCTCCAAGGACAAGGTATCCCCTCCCTCTCTGGGCAAACTGTGCCAGTGCCTCACCACTCTTACTGTAAAAAAGCTCTTCAGTTTCACCTATGCATCTTCTTCATGTAGCAGGAAACTTCTGCTTGTTATATGGGGCATCCAGCCTTCAAAGCCAGCAAGGTGTCAGCAGAACTGGGCAACCTTGCAGTGCTCAGACCTTACAATGCCATGGTCAAGCTCTGCAGTGTACACGCAGGGCTGTTTAAGAACTCATCCCAACATGGTCAGCAACCCTTTTTGTGATAAAAGGGCCACCCAAAAGAGTGCTTCTCTTCTTATTTTGGATATGATGCCACATCACTCTCCAAAAAGAATACACTGAAATGTGTGTTAAGCCTTAAGACCTTGCTCAACACAGACAAAAGGCCTTTGTGTTTGAGGACAGAGGTGAGCAGCCCATAAAGCTTTATGAAATACAGCTACAGCAGCAATTCAGAGCCAGAGGACAAATGGAGCTCCTTTATCCATTTAAGCCTGAGTTGAAATTTGCAATTCCATGCACATCCAAGTCATAAGTTTCTCTGGGAAACTTAAATTTAGTGGTTTGACAAAGAGAGTGGAATAATACAGTATCAAAAAGTTGAAAACAAAATAAACCAACTGGATCACAATTAAAAATGTCAAAAATTTATTTTTCCTTAGGGCATAAGAGACAATGTAAACAAAATACAAAATTAAAACAAAAAAAAAATCACAAGTCAATTCTTACAGTCTGCAAACATTTGAAGATAGAGTACCCTTTCCCACCTCCCCCCAGAACACTGCAAGCCTGCTCAAATGTTAACAAGCAACCATTCTGGACCCTGAAGGTCCAGTGAGTTTTGCCAAGTCCCAAGCTGGGAATAAATCTCTCATGTAAGAAGGACACTGCATCTGTTTTATCAAACACTTAAAAAAAAAGTCCAAAAAAATATAAATATTACAGACGAAGATCAGATTTAGCACCACCTTTGGTCCAAGCAATCAATGAACTGGGAGATGACAGATACAGTCTGTTTAGCAAATCCCTTCTGCCTGAGTCTTTGAAGATGTTAGAGGTTCACAATGCAAGAACTTGTAATAAACGCTGAGCGAACAGCCCCCAAACTCCATCCCTTGTAACCTCCGCCAGTCCTGAGCACGCGGGAAGGTGAGCAGTCCTGACTGCCCATTATTAGATGCTGATCACCTCCAAGCTCTGATAAGTGCCTAAAGAGGGATGCTGAGATCTACTCACAAGCACAGCAATCTTGAGTTCTTGCTCTGCGTCTTCAAGTGCACAACTGCCTGAGACATTTTTCTCATTCTCTGTTGAGCAACTCATGCAGAGTTCTCAGTTCTACATGCAAAGACATTATTAAAATCCCTCACCAAAACATTTGCTTTTACTACCTTGCCTCAGCATGTGGGAAAAAAATAAATACCCAAACTTCCATTGCTTTACACTGTCTTGCAGTTCTCTGAGCAAGACTTGGCCACAGCATGTGGCTGTTGGGTAGCCATGGAAAAGAGGGCAGCTCTGAACTTTTTCTGGACTGGGCACTAAAATCAAGTCTGCCAGTCTGGAATAGGGGGATAGTAATGTTCTGCACAACTGCTGTCCCCCCACTGACAAATCTAGAGCAATGGAAACACGGTGCTATGATCATTTATTTCCTCACTTCTGATGAGACGTGCATCTGATGGAGATGTGCTTCTCCTGTCCCAGTCACAGGATCAGGCCCACAGTACCGTATGTATCAGCTCAAGACTCACAAGTCCCCAAAGGATCTGTGCTAAACCTTGGGGGACATTTCTACAGGATTGCTTGGCAAAGATGAGAACTACATTCTCATGTTAGTCCGTAAAGGAGTTACTCATCTTTTCCACCTACAAATCTGACCTACACTGAATCTACCAAGTTTACGTGCAGACTCAGAGACTGGTCACAAAGAGGTCTTCTGTTTTGTGCCAGTTCACACAGGGGCATTTTTATGATAACTCATGCCACCAATGGCAAGAGATACTGCTGCATGAAACATGTCATTTTCTGGCTTTCAGTTTTGACTGGAATGACTGGAAGGCCAATATTTTCTATCATACACCGGATTTGCAGTCCTAGGAAAGCATCTCAAGAAGCCAAATACATTTGGGCCCTGTCAGGAGCTGTTCACTGTACAAAGTCATGTTGGTCACCAGCTCAAGTTCATTAAACAAAAATTGGGCACTCCATGAGGCTGCACTTATTTCTGCTTATAGCTTCCCATCTGCTGTAGGTACATTAATGGTTGATGCCATGAATGTCAAAATACCTGTCAGCTCTGAAAGAATCAATATTTGGACAAAAAGCTCAAACATCTGCATGACGATCAATATTCACTGCCTTCAATAGAGCTGGACCATAGGCCACAAGTAAATATGGTCCCAAGCTGTTACAACAAAAAGGGCTTCCCCCGACTCATTTTCTTCACCTCTTGGCTTAACTCGCATCCCACAACAAACGGAATGGACTCCCGCCTATAAACTCTCTCCATATGAAAACAAAACAGTTCTCAGCTATTCCTTTTCCATATACACCCCAACAGAAACCACAACAACTTCTGGACGTTTTCCCAAGCAGAACAGACAAAATGGTTCCCATGTTAAAAACAACAAAAATAACAAACAAAAAAGCATCACCAACTTGACCACACACACACTAAAACCAACCACACGTTTCTCTGTCTCTGGTCACCGACATGCTCTCCCAAGCCCCCACCAAGTACATTCCCACCACCTATTTGCTAGAAAATGGAGTGCTACACCAACACAAAAATGACAACAGCATCTAATATTAAGAACATCAGCAACTCAGGAAACCCACTGCAAAACCTCGTTTGGACCAGGCCTAGATTGATCTTTGTCATCAAACACAAATTTGGGACAGTAAAAACCATAAGGCTTTCCAGACCAGACGTGCTCTCCTAGCAGAGGGGAGCACAGAGTCCAGCCTTCATTCAACTACAGGTTTAGGCTCCCATTAACTATCTATTGTTTCCAGAAATCATTTGAGCTAATTAACAGTTTCGGAAGCAGCCACAGATATACGTGCCCAACAGAGTTATCTGCATCTCAGCTTTGACCAAAGCAGCAATCAAGCTGCAGGCAAGACTTCTGATGTTAAAATGTGATACCAACTCCTAACTGAGACATCTAATCGGTTTGATTCTCCCCAAATACTGGGAGCAAAGTAACTAATATCCCTGCCTGCAATTAAACCTGCAGTACAGCAACAGCACTGATGCAGCATGATGTGAGCCAGACAACAGAAATGTACTTACTCTGTAAGCTATTGACCCCATAACAGTCAGCTTGTATCCCCAGTACAGAAAAGCCATTGCAATGCTCCACGCACTCTGCTTCTGCAATACTCCATGAGTAAGGAGCAAGCCCCTTCAGCAAGGGGCAAAAAAAATTCTCCTACAGACTGGAAACAATTGCAACATCCCCCCACCATGAAAATCTAAGACAGGCAATAGTCATCGTTGGCTATTCACTGAAATCTCTCATATTTTTAAAGGTTTATTTAAAATTCCCTTCTTAATTGCTCCAGTTTGCTAATGGTTATAGGCTAAGTTTCAGTGACTGCAGTATTTTCTCCTGTCCTGCTTCTATAGGACAGACAAGCCCAACCTGGATGCTCAGGGGATCCAGACCCAGAACACGATTTGAGTCCCCAAGGATGACGATGGGGTTTTGGCAATGCCATGCGATTCTCCCTCCCCTCTGCTTCTTCCCTCCAGCAAACAGGGACCAAGAAAGAAAGGTACAAACTGCCTCCAGTACAGCAATCACATGGCATGTGTTTGTCTTGCTTTGGGGGATCACTGGCTTCAGGATACAGACTGCCGTCGTCACGGAGTGTAAAACTCAACTTTTCTCAGTAATGAAAAATCCTAACACAGAGCAGTGATGTATTAAAACCATCTATACAGAGAAAGCACCTGCAGTGTCAGATCAAATAATTTACGGCCTTATTAGAAACATTTTTTCCCCTCATATTTTATCTTTTCCCACCCCTCCCCTGCCAATATAGTTGCCTTTCATTTCTTTCCAAATCAATACAGTTCCCATCAGTTTGATTCAGTAACAAACAGGAGTCTCAACTCAGGACAGTGGTGGTTTATGCTGACAAAAACAGGTCTGTAAAAATGCCAGTGTGAAGCTTTAAACCAAATTTATTAAGAAAACAAACAAACAAAAAAAAACCGAAACACAAAACAAAACAAAATTGCACTCTTCAACTAGAATCAACACTACCTCGATGCAAGAACAAACGAAGAACATTGGTGATGGGACCAGCCCAGCCATGACATTATAAAATGGGAGAAGCTACTTTGCCTGTGCCATCAGGTCTGCACACAGCTTTCACCCCAGGGATCGCTGCAGAGCCCCAGCCATGGTGTGAGGACCCCACACAGCTGACACCCCAAGAAAGGTATCCGAGGGGAAGTTCTGGGGGACTCTGGGTGCTCTGACTGGCTCTAGGATGAAGAGGAAAAGCAGCAACAGCAACCTACATTGCAACCCCAAGTCTGCGGGGGACTCTGGATGCGGCCCTACGTACAGTACTTTATCTGAAGCTACAGACAAACAACAGATGTGACCACTGAACAGCACAGAGGGACAGAAAGGGAAATAGAAGCACCAGGCACAGCTAACAGAGGCCACTGAAGAGTTCAAGCATGCAGATACATTCCCTATGCATTGCCACATTGGTGGTCCCTGCTTCTATCAGACAACTAAAAGCAAATGGGAAAAAAATAAACATTTGCTCTTGACCCATCGTATTAGTGCTGTTGGCACACTGAATTTACACACAACACTTTGCTACATGGATAAATAACATCTGAAGTTGCCAGAGGAGCTGCTGGTGTTGGAAAGACACCAGCAAGAAAGCAGCAAAGCTCCAGTGGGTCTTACAAAGCTGCACAACCTGCATGGAGAGATGGTGCATGGCAGCCCCAGGCTCAGCACTCCCATGCTCCTTTAGGGCCATTGTAACCCTACTTACGCTCCCAGACTTCTAGCTGGTTTGGACAAGAGCAAATGAAAGAATTAGGTTGGTTCCTCAAAACAAGATTCATCTGTAAAGCGTTAGTATCGATGACATGATTTTGAAAAACATCTATTTCAAAACAGCTGCAGAACTCAGTTCTTATTTGAATGCAAAGGTCTCTGGTAATAGCCAGGCCTTTCCACAAACGCAAGAGCAGCAGGACAAGAATTAAGCAGAAGGCTGAGGTACAACTGCCCTCCAGGGACATGAAGTAGAGCTTCAGAAGACACGCTCCCCAGAGCTCAAAGAACCCAATGCTCCATCTTTCACATTACTTTTGGATCTCAAGAGAACAGTCCAGTTTTTCAAAGAGAGGTTTTGCTGCTACCTGGATGGTCACATTACTTCGGACAGATGGAAGTTCTCCATCCATTTAAATAGGACTTAATTTTTTATTTTTATTTTTTGAAGAGCAGGGTTTCTGCTCAGCTTTACTTTGGAACCGAGAGATCATCCTTTGCAAGCCAGGAACTAGGATTTCAAAAATCAAATTAGCTGTGAAATTCTGCAGGTGAGAAATAACCCGGATAAAATGGGGACTTTCTTCCTTATTGTTAACCTAAGGAAAAAAAGGAACGAAGAGCTATAGAAATACATTTCCACAGCTCTTGGAATAAATACAAATAACAGTACAGTATTAAAAAAAACCTGGGACAGCACCAGCAGAAGTATTTTCCCTTCTTAAGTTATTGATTCTAAAGCAAAAGAGGACAACCACCAGCAGAGACAAACCAGAAGGCAGTATCATGCAAGGATGACATACAGAGTACTTAAAGCATAGCTCGGAAGTCCTGTATTAATAAGGACGTTAATGCACACCCTATACATAAGCCTGGCAACATGCTGCATAATCCTTACACTTTTAGTACCAGGTGATGCTCTCTATGACAAGCAGCCATTCCCAGGCCAACAGCCCCAGCTATCCATCCCTACCAACCCAAGGGTCCCGTTTTCATCCACCTGCCCCCTCCCCTGCATCTCCTGTTCCCATAAGAGTGCACAAATAGAGAATTGCAAACATTTCACACTGCACGTTCCACTCCAAGTCCTGGATGAGGGGCCTGTTTATTCTATGAATATTGCACTTATCCACTCACTGGATTTGATTTTTTTGTTTTTCCTCAAGAATGCAGAGTATTTGGGAAAAAAATAGAAAAAAATAGTAGGATACAACACAGGAAAATATGAGTTATTAACAAGCTAGCTATGAAGATCTAAAATTAAATAGTACTAGTTCTATTCTGTTAATACTAGGGATATGAAAATAATGAATGCTTTACCAAATTCCCTTGTTTTTCATATAAGATAAAAGCAGTTACTTTCTTTTTAACTGAGGAAAGCAATGAATATATATTACAATAAAATACGATTCATTAAGATCTGAAAGTGATGGAAACAGTCATATAATGCCTTCGTCGAACTTTGTAGCATCGCAATGGGAAGAGCCTTTGGAGCGCATCCACAAGGCCACATCCATGTTTTAGCTGTACCAGTGCATGTGAAAATCCATTTTTAGGAGTCAAACCATGAGCCAATTTCAATCTGTGAAATTACTGAGCATGTGCTGTTTTTGTACAGGGATTTGAGATCCTGGCACGTGCCCATTGCATCTTTTATCTTGGAAAGTTTGGCTTGCAAAGGACTGGTACATATGGCTGCACCCACCCACTGCAAGGCATGAGAGAGAAGAATTAACAGGAACTGCCTCCCACGGGGAAGGGCAGCCAACAAAACTGTATCACTGCTGTTACAAGAAAGTGGGATGAACTGGGAGACAGAGGAAAACAGCAATTAAATCTTTCAGGCATTATATAAACCTCAATAACGAACTCAGAAGTGCTCATTATTATTAAAGTTGCAGTATACAGCAAGACGCAATTTTCACATTCTCAAATTTTGTTCTATGGCCTTGGGCTTGGGGTTCTCTGTCGGTTCCAATTCAAGGCTTTGGGGACAGCAGGGGCAGCGGTGACAGCAGCCGCCTCTCCCCCAGATGAGGGCTCCCTTCTGCTGCAATTGGCATCGCCGGGGCCCCACGGAGATCTTCCTCTTCTGTCTGGTTCAAGAACAGACAGAAAGAGGGAGATTGAAACAGTACTACTGATTTCTGCATTGAGTGCCCACTGAGGTGTATATTACGTTTAAATACTGCTCTTGATCCAGTGTCAGTTCTGACAAGTTTAGTAAATAAAGCTTAAGACAACATGAACATTTCAGAGAAGAGCTAAAACGCTTCCAGCACTGCACTGTCCTTTGAGCCCCCCCTTCCAGGTTTGCCCTGCAGTCAGCTTCTCTGATGGACTTCAGGGCCTTTGCCTCTGTTTCACAGCTAACGAGGAAAATGGCTTGCAATTTTGGGGAACTAGCTGCTTGCCAATGGAAAAATAAAATAAAATAAAATTGACCAGATATCTTTCAGTTAAAAAAATAAAAAAATAACAAAAATAAATCACCTGTGATGACAGCAAGAGGAGAGGACAAAGAAAAGAAAATAACTGTATTTTTGGGGGCTGCTGGGGTATGGTATTTGCTTTAGAAGTGCCCTTTTGAAGTACAAGCATCAAATAAAGGGAAACCCAAACCAGAGCCTTCCCACTGGGTGTGAAGCCCAGTGTGTCAGGCAGCAGCCCTCACTCACTGCTGCACCCATCCCTTCCATTGGTGCAGGCTGAGAAAGAAGGGCAGGGGGCAGTCACAACAGCACTGGCTTTGCAGCCTCATCTATAGGCTCTGGCTTTCCTCAGCCCCCACCAAAACTTTCAAGATGGGATAAAGGAACAATTGAGCCAGTGTCTGTGCATTGGGCTGATGCTTGAGAAAAGCCTGGTGATAATGCAGGCACCATCCATCTGTGCCATTCAGCATCGTGCAAGGCATGTGGCACCAAGCATCACAAACGGCCACAAAAAGCAGCTTTTCCTTCTGAAACCCTACAAGGACTCCTGCAGCTCAGAGATACTCCAGCCTTAGCTTTGCTGGACGTGGGTGTGACTATTTGTTGCAGCCTGGGCTCTCCTATCTGAACCGCATGCTGCTCTCCTCTCCCTGGGCGGGGGGCTCACATCACTCTGCACCATACTTGAAGAATTCAGTGGCTCAATGCAGAAGATCTGGGAGCTGTGCTTCTACATCCCCCCAAAGAGACGACTTGGTGGGAATGTCTCTAAACAACTTTAGAATATTTTAAATAATAAGTTAATTCTTAATAAATATGTGCTTCAAGAAAATGATAATTATATACTGCACCTTTAAATAATGCACTTAGTTCTCTGCATTGGCTTCCATTTTGGTTTCTTTTATTGTTAAAGTGCATTAATTCAAAATAATGAACCACTTCCGCATCATTATTGTTAAAATAAATCATAACATTAATACAAGTCACTAAGTCACTACTATTAGTACTGCAATCTAGCAGATAACTCTATGTATTGCTCTATTTAATACTGTCCAGCAGAAGAATATAATACTTCTATTATAATCTCACAACAGCTCCAGCAGCCTTTTACGGCTGCGACCATATTAGTACAACTAAAAATGGGGAGAAGTATGAGACAGGGCCACAATGCCTCAGATAGACATCCAGTAAGATGGAGCCAACTGGATACATACATATATATTATATAGTAAGACGTAGGGTACAAAGAGGGCCCTGCACACTGATACGAGCTGTTGTGCAGATACACCTCCTTCTCCTGCCACCGTAATTTAAAGGGATCCCAAACACCCTCCCCTCCCTGCCTGGGTTCTGAAAGCTGCTCAAACCACAGCACTGCTTGTAGCCTGTTGTGGCATTTCGATGTTGTTTCAGCCACCTAAAGGATATCAGACAGGTTAGCTGTAGGCAACTCTCTCAATATTACCATAGCAATTAAAAACCCCACCCACCC